>PVLD010004111.1:0-130532 GCA_004027595.1 Dinomys branickii | reverse complement strand
GTGTGTGCATGTGTGTGTGTGTGCATGTGTGTGTGTGTGCATGTGTGTGTGTGTGACAGTGTCTTGCTGTGTAACTTAGAACTTACTATGTAGCCCAAGATGGACTCAGACTCACCCTGGTCCTTCCTTCCTCAGCCTCTCAAATGCTCAGATTACAGGTGTGTGCCACCATGCCTGATCTTTCTTATAAAAAATTCTGTGAAGCATGAGCAGACTTTCTCTCACCTGTGTTGTTCCTGGTCATCCTGGTGATATGCGCTAGGTTATGTTTATGAGAAACTGTCTTTTAGAAGTCATTGCACATGTTTTATATCAGAATAAAAGAGAAATATGTACAGACATCCTTGCGCTTGATGGGATTCTTATTCATGATGATCAGAGAGAGTGTATGCAAGGCATTATGAGCAATTAATGACTTATTCATCTCTTCATTCTATCCTTGGAGAACAGATTACCTGGAGTTGATGAAAGCATCATAGAAGTGCAAAACATTATTAGTTTTTAAGGAAGAGATGATAAGATTTCAAGCATAACCCAGCCCTGGCTGCTTGCCATCTGTGGTAGCAAAGAGGCTTTAGGGCCCCAGTCACACTAATTTTTATGCAGAAATAAAGCCTAGAAGCTCATAGATCTCCAAGCAGAGGGCGAGCCTGGAACATGCACAGGGGACATCTTACGAATTGCAGCACAGATCAAAGGTGGAGCCGCACCTATGGACTTGGGGTGACCTTGAGCCTTGGTGGCCACGTGGGTGGTGGAGGACAGGGTGGGAGTGGGCAGGAGGCTCCGTGTCTCCAGGAGGCCTTTCATCAGAAGACAGGACTCACATCTCTGACTGATGGGCTCTTAGAAGTTTAAAATGTTTGCCTTGAGTGACCTTAGGGAAAAACGCCATCCTCTCCAGCTTAATGTGAATTAAATTTTTCGATTACTCCAGAGGAAGGAAATGCAGCGACTCCAAGCATGCTTATTTGTGGGAAGTGAAATGAAATTAAACACTCCAGCAGAAGGAGCCTTAGCAGCTCACTGATCCCAGAGCAAGGGGCACTGCCACTCAGCCGCAATGGAAATTTGATTTCAGGGTAACAGGATAGTTTAAATGGAATGTCCTGGATCCATCTCAACACGTTTTTGTTCTGAGAGAATAACTCTACTAATTTGTATATCCTAGGAAAGAAATGAAGCACTTGAAATTTTTTTTTCTGCCTTCAAGGACAGTGCTGTAGAAGTCCTGAGTAGTGGAAGGGGAAATTGGTGCAGGACCGGCGTGCTCCTGACACGTGCCACCTTGGGTTCCTGTGCACGTGTGCGGAGAGCTGCCTCTTGCTCGCGGTGTGCCACGATAGAGAAGGGAAACCCCGGGAGTGGAAGAAAGTCGCACTTATTTCATAAAAATGAAACCCTGGCTGGTCCTTTCCTTCTGTTTGAAAGCAGACAAGAGAAAATGTGTGCATGTGTGTGTGTTTCTTTAGCACGTGAAATCTTGATTATGTGTCAGATGATACCTTCATTACATATCAAAAATATCAAGATGCTGTAGGTGTATTTAAAGCCTGGAACCTAGAGTTGTGGAATCATCACATCAGCATCTCCGGATGTATCTAATGTGCTAAATCCTTATGAATTTGAGATGATTTGTACTGAGTTATTCTTCATTAGAGCAAGGGAATGTTGAATGGGTGGAAAAGGCATGACCTTGGTTTTCTGATGAACCCTGGTGGTCTTTATTTGGGTGTATTTTGTATGTGTGTGTGTGTGTGTGTGTGTGTGTGTTGCTAGGGGCAAAACCTAGGGTGTCAAGGAGCTAAGCATGAACCGATGCTCAGTTTGGAGATTTAATAAAGAAGCAAAGTAAGAAGGGACGAGAGAGGACAGACAAAACAAAAAGTCATCCTGTAACAATTCTGTGTGTACTGGGCTATGGCAATAAAACAATTGTTTCTATTTCTAGCTAAGATCTGAGCAGACAGAGGTGATATAATCAGGATATAAGCTTGAATTTTCAGTCACCAAGAAAGATATTCCAAAAGTGGGGAGGGATGCAGAGCAGTTTTGGGCTTACAAGTCACTAAAATCACCACGGAGCAGTCTCCTGGCTCTATGTCTGCCTCCAGGGCTGCCGGGGGATACACAGATGGTGAGGGTGTGACCTCCATATGGGTGGGAAGGGAAGGAAGAAAGGGAAGGGAAGGGAGATTTCCTGTGTCAAGGATTTGGGGTGACAATCACTTACATCATGCAGTCTCCTGAATAACATTGCAAAGTCCTTTGTCTTGAAAGAATATTAAAGAATCAGAACCAAGGAAGTTCTTTTCTGTAGACTATGCTAAGAACCATATTTCAGGTAGGAGGACTGATTATAATGGTTATAATGTTTGCCCTTTTTTGATCATGTGCTACTAAGATGAAGAACGTTAATTCTTACAGTCACCATGTGACATAGGTTTCTGAGTACTTCTATTTTGCAGATGAAAAATTTCAGCTTAGAGAAAATGTGCTTAACTTTTTGGTTAAACTCAGAAATTTATATCTTGGCCCACAGATTTGGCCTTGTGGTGAGGACCTCAGGGTACACAGCGTCACAGCGAGGAGGGTCCATGCAGAGGGATCCACCAGGAAGCCGGGAAGCCGGCAGCAGGGAGGGGACAGCCCTGCTCTTCTGTAACAGCAGCTCTCGTGGGAACTGACATGGTTCCAGGAGAACAACCTTAATCCCTTCTGAAGGTGGTACCTCCAATGACCTGGTCACCTCCCACAGGGCTCCATTTCTTGAGTTTTCCCCCATCTCCCATCACCACTACACGGAGGACTAAGCCTTCAAAACATGACCTCTGGGGAGACAAGTCACATCCACAGCGGATAAACTAATTAAGGGTGTGGTTGTTCCCTGACATTAAAGCCTAGGGTGCAGTCATTACTACTGATGTGTTCTTTAAGATTAGAACTAGGTAATGAGGAAGCAAAACAGGATGGAGACAAAGGAAAGGCAAAAAGGAAAAAAGAAGAAGAGGGGACAAAGGAAGAAGATGAGCAGAAGGTAAAAATGACAGCAATGTCACACCTGGAGCACATAGTAAAGATCTACATACTGTTTATCTGAACTTCAAGTTTAACTGGGTGCCCTGTATTTTGTCTGGTGATCCTAAGTGTGTTCCAAGCAAAAAGGCTCCACTTCCTTGTACAATTTAATTTAGTGTGTAAAAAATATTAAGGGAAACTCAGATTCAAGGAGGTAGAGAGACTTATCGAGAGCCACACAACGGGTGAGGAATAGAACCAGCACAAGGCCCTAGACACTCAGGGGTCCTAGAAAAAGGAGGAAAACTCAGCCAAAAAGTAAGTCACAGAGTTTTGAAGTAACTGCACAGATGCTTTAGAGCAAGCCAAAGAAGGCAATTAGCAAGGTCCAGGATCCCCAAAGACTGTCAGCAACCACTTCACTGTTGGGAAGTGCCTTCCTTTGGGGGACTCTGCTTAAATTTTAATCCCAGATCTTTGACAAGGGAGACATCCTCTCTGTCCCCTGTTAGTGCAGTAAATTAAAAATCTCTATATACTTTGGTAGAGAAATGAAATCTTTGTGGTAAATCTCATAAAAATGTGCCCTGAAGATGAAAAATTGCAGTCTAACCTCAGCGATCTACATCAATTATGTAAAATCACAATGAGAGGAGGGGAAAATGAGTTATGAAATATTTTTCATGCTGCCTGTAAAGGGAGAAACCAGTAAATAAGAATGAACATGGATTTTGTGTCCAGCCTGCTGGTAGCTGCAAGAAGATGTGCTTAGCAAGGGCTACAAGGTCCCTAGATATCTGTGCTGGTTAATCTTGATTGGTGTTTTGACTGGACTGAGAGAGGACTAGGTTAGTAAAGCTCATTTCTTCTGTCTAGATGGGTGAGGGGCGATGTGACTTTGGGACGATATCTGGTTCCTTGTCATTTACTCTCTGACTCTTTCTCTCTTCTCTAGTTCCTGGCCACTGTGAAGTGAGCAGCTGTCCTCCGCCAGGCCACTTTCTTCCATGATGTCCTTGCCTTGGAGCCAGCTGACCATGGACAGAAACCTCTGACACCAGGGACCAAAATAAACCTTTCTTCCATTGTGTTGTGTGTAGCAAGTATTTTGTCCCGGGACCAGAGAGCCAATAAATATAAAGTGGTCCTCCTGGACACAGATTACCGGAAGAAAACAGGATAGCTATTTGAATATCTGTTTGGCTACAAGTCTACTGCTTCAAAACACAGTAAGCAGCTACTGTTTATAAGGAAGCCTGCAAGGAAGCGCTCTGTGGAGGTAGGTTTCTGTTCATTACAGGGGACTGTTTTCCAGAAACCAAAGTGAGACCACTCTGGTCAGACAGGTGACCCTGCAAATAGTCGTACCTACTTATACTCCCAGCTCTCAAGCAGAAGCTGGATGTCAGCCCATGTGGGATCCTGTAAGGAAGATTTCTGCAGTGAGAGATCAGCCTGTGCCATCACCTACAGTCTCAGGTCGCACCCTCCAGTTCTCCTGAGAAACTACTCTATGGCTACCAATGAAGCTCGGGAACCAAGCCTGTTACGTAGGGCACACCCTGAGGCCACCCTATTTCTAGGCCTCTTCTCTTTGCTGGATGACTATCCAGACGTTCTAATGAGTTGTCTTGCTTCCAAATTCGCTTTCCATAATCAATTTTTCACAGGACCTCCAGCATGTTCTTTACTAACTTCAAGTACATTAATTTTATGCCCTCTCTTGAAAGCCTGCCTAGGCTTCAAGTATTTCCTGGGAATTTGCACCAAGGGCCTTGGTGTGCTGCAGCTGGCTCCTCTGGATCTGGCATCACCTGGCCTCTCCTCTCTCAGACCTGAGCCTTGGTTGGGGCAGTGCTGCTTTCCTGCCTTCCCCCTCGCACGTAGAGCTCCTCCACTGCACTGCAGTCTGCGCTTCCCCTTTGAGCTCAGACTGAGTCTTCTTTGGGGTACTGTGCCCAGCAGTCCCAAGAATGTCCATCCCACCTCGCTTGAGGTCTAAGCTGCAAACAGCCCACTTTCTGGGTAGCTACTATTGCTGTCTGTCTCTCTTGCCAGGCTTAGAGGAGAGGGTTGGGTCTCAGACAACTGTTTGAGTGCAACAACAACAAGAAGGTGCCCAATGCAATGGGACACTCGGGCCTGTTGACGACCCTAACCAACTCAAGAGCTGTTAGGGAGCCAGGAACCTCATAGAGAGGCCCAGGACCAGCAAGTGGAAGCCCATGTGTTGTGCGTCTGAATGCATGAAAAGTGTTTACCATGCTAACAAACTCTTCCATGCAACAGGCACTCTCTTCCTCCTCTGCCAGGGGTACCCTGCTCCTGGCAATACCAAGTATGTAGGAAGCTCTGGGTGATTTTTTTTTTAATGACTAGAAGTAGGAGAAACAAAGATGACTGAATTTAATTATTAATGCACACGTCTGAGAATTCTGTTGATGAGTTGGTGACATTTGCATGAGAATAAAATGAAAACAATACATAATTCATAAAATACCATGTATTTGTCCCATGAAATTTATTCCCTTTCCTTAATTTTTGCAAAAATCACTAATTATGTGATTTTCACATAATTTGGGTCCTATTTATAGCGATCATCTAAAGGATTAAAAATGCCATAGTATTTAAAATTTAAATATATTTTCATAAAAAGGGTAAAAATGAACATCAAAGTCAAAAGATAAAGTGAAAAGTGGTTTTTCCCAATTTTTAAAGCAAGGCTCACATTGTAAAATTTCATTTTTGAGATGTTAGCTCTCACTAGATGTTTGGTAAAATTAAATGTGCATGTCCAGTATTCAGCGTCCGCCCAGATGCTAAGGTAAAGCCTCAGCCTCACTTGTGTGCAATATGTGTACAGAGACTTGTAAATGTGACCTGGGTTATTTGACATTGCCCTGCAGTTGTTAGATACAGCTGTGTAGATTTTTGGTAATTCACAGCCCAGACAGAACTACAAACTGGATTCTGGAGAGAAAGGAAGAAGACCTTTGGTGGCACTGGGACATCGTAATCTGTTACGCACAGTTTCATTACGTGAACGCTGCGGTAGGGCAGGGATTTGACAAGCTGATCGATTTGTCTTCTTCTTCTTTTTGGCTAAGCACAGATTGCTTCCACACCCAAGCAGCTGTGTCAGCCTCCACTGCGGGACAAGCGACCAAAAGCCCAAATTCATAGCATCTGAGCACAGTAAATAGCCTTTTGGGTTGAAAACTCAGGGCAGATGACATAGAGCTGTGTTTGCCGGGGACCGTCCCAGGTATAGGTTACAGGAGCAGACGTTTGAGCATGCTGTGTTTGAGCTATGTGCTAGGTCTCCCATGAGGAAGGTACTCACATGCTTTTTTTTTTTCACACATTTTTCTTCTTTTTGGTGTATTCTCTAATCCATGCAAGACCTTCTAGAGTATAAGGTAGAGGGTCCAGACCTCTTTGCCACATCTAAGTCATGCACTGATGAAGTTTGTTGCTTATGAGGATGCGTTTCAATAGACTGATCTGCTGTTAAGGTGCTATTTGCAGTCTTGTTTGTCCTTCACATTCATAGCCTAAAGACACAGAAGACTGGTAGTGAGGACGGTGGTATAGGAATGCACGCCTAGTAATCTAGTGAAATCTGAGCCTCAGTTCTCCCATCAATAAAATGGGAAGATGAAGGGGGCTCTTACTATAACCAGGAAGAGTAAATGCAAAGTGAGGGGGGATGTTAGGATTAATTAAAATAAAGCTAATGGAAGGCCTTTATAGCTTGGAAGCAATTTTTAAATTAAGGGATCTGTTTAGTTCAGCCTTACACTAGTTTGCTAGGGCTGTCACATTCAATGCTACACACAGGGTGGGCTACACAGTAGGGGACTATTTCCTCCCTGTCCTGGAGGCTGAGAGTCCAAGACTGAGTTGGCTTCATTGCCCTCTCCCGGCTTACAGAAGACTGTCTCCTTCCCATCCTCACACGGTCTTTCTCTGCATGCATCTGTGTCCTTAGTTCCTTTTCTTTCTGAAATAAGGACACAGTCATGCAGGCTGCTGGGTCTTGTACCAGGCGTCCTCTCACAGCCTCAGGAGCATTCAGGCGGGGCTTGTGAAAGTGGCACATCCTGGGGGCATTAGAGCTGACTCGCAGTAGGGAGGTGGTTCTGAGGAGCAAAGCCGGGCCACTGGGGGTGTAACCTGCAGGGGTTTATCTCTCTCCCCTGCTCCTCCCTCCTCTGCTTCCTGTGTGCCGTGAGGTGAGCACCTGTCCTCTGCCAGACCCTTCCTGCCTCGGAGCAGCCCAGCTGTGGATTAAAACCAGGAGCCAGAATCAGCCTCTCCTCCTTTTAGCTGTGGCTGCCAGGTGCTGTACCTTAGTGACAAGAAAGTGATGAGGACACAGGGCCCTGACAACCCTCATGACCTCGTTTACCTTTATTATCTCTTTAAAGATACTGCCTTTCACTACAGTTATGCTCTGAGGTACTGTGGGCTAAGATGTCCATATATGAAATTTGGGTGGGGTACAGTCCAGCTTACCACAAGCCTTTTCTTTACCTCCTTTAAGTGAATCTCAGATTCCATTTGAATCATCCTAATTCCAATGTCACAATCTCTGTTAATGACTTCTTATGATGCTTGCTTGGGAACAGCTCCTGTTGTGAATAGCTATAGGAAATACTTGAAAGAAGTTGCTGGGACACCAGTTTGCTGGGAATGCCATCCCCCACCCCTCCTGCAGCTGATCCACAGTGGTGTAACAGAATACTAGCTTGTTCCATGGGCAGATGACCCTGTTGTCACATGAGGAGAGGGCATCTCCCCTAAATGTGCAGCAGGCAGAGCTTTGGCCCTAGGTGGGGGCTGGCAGGAGGCCCTGCTGTGGCTCCCAGAGCAGTGTGCAGTCTACACCCTCAGTGTCTTGCTCAGGTGGTGGCCATTTGAGGAGCAGAAAGCCTGTCATCCTCTGCCACTCTGTTGTCAACCCTCCTGCCACCTCTGAAGCAAGGAAGGAAAGTCTTCCAGTTAGCAAGACTCTCTGCTTTGTAAGGGGGGAGTATAAGCAAACTTTCCAGCTAACTTAAAATCAGATCTGTGGGTGATCCGAGAGTGTACAGAGTACTAATTTTTGGCCCCTGGAATATAGGGGTACCCAACGGGGATTCTTTTTTTATGAACATGGAAGGGAAAATGGTAAATAGTCATGCACTGATTTATGCCATTGATAAAATACATCATCAGGCAATTTCTTTGTGCAAACACGAAATTTTTGTTAAACTAAGGCAACTACTAGGTCACTAGGTGACAGGCTGGTTCTGTCATTGAGTCAAATGTTACACAGCACATGACTGCAATACAGTGGAGTGTTTCTCCACCTTGTATACCCTCTTTAAGAGGAAAAAAGCTTGTGCATGGTATCTAGCATTATGAAAAGAAATTACTATTTCAACATAAAATTAGCTATAAATGTGTATGCCTACATATCTAGTTCATGATTATGCAGTCAACAGGCATTTACACATTTAATACAATCTGCAAAACCGTTCTGTTCTAATCAGCACCAACAACATAAAAAGCGATGCTTTACTATGACAAAAAGAGGAAATACGATGGTGAGTACTTCATACAGTCATCTTATTCTTTTGACTTTGAGGACATCATCTTTTGAGTTATCCTCATGGTTATTTTTAATGGTGTTTAAACTTCATGAGTTTGGTGAAGACATTTTTTCAAATATGGGGAGCACTTAGTCATTGTGGTTGTCTGTCTGCTGTAGGGTTTATATGATGTTTCGTAGTTCATCGCGTGAAAACATCAACTTAAAATACATTTGCACAGGACTCTCGAGCCCCGTGATATCACCCACACACCCCAGATGGAGGAGAGTTCTACAGCCAGTTTTAAAATGATCTGCTGTGATGCATTATTATCCCTCAAACTAATATATTTTAACACACTTGTTGATGTGTCATTCACATACCATCCCACTCACACAGTGAAAGTGCACAGTGGCGATTAGTATGCTTACTGAATCATACAGCTGTCCTCCTGCGCTGATTTTGGAGTATTTTTATCATGTGTCCCCATTAAGTGTCACTCCCCATCCACAGACATCCCGCCTCTCCTCCTCTGAGGAAACTGCTCGTCTACCTTCTGTCTGCCTAGACTTGTCCATTCTAGATGTGTCATATAATGATATCATGTCACGGGTGGCCTCTAATCCCTGGCTTCTTCTCTTAGCCAGACTTTATCTCTGCTGTAATGTGTGTCAGAGTTTTGTACTTGTATGGGTAAATTATATCCCACTCTATGGGGCTCACATTTTACCCATGCACTCATCAGTTGATGAGTGTTGAGGTTGTTTCCACTTTGGGCTACATGGATAATACTGAGATTACAGGTGTGCACCATCATGCCTAGCTTTCATTTGTGGGTTTTATGTGGATTTACGTCCTGGTTGTGGAGATGCTGGGCCAAGTAGAAACTCCATGCTGCATTCTCTGAGGAACAGATGCAGTGCTGCCCCGCCCCCCAGTGACCACCTCCTTTGTCTCTGCCACTGGAAATGTGTGAAGTTTCCAATGTCTCCATGTTCGCCGATACGTGTTTTTGTGTTTCTTTTTATTAGAGCCCTCATAGTGTGAAGTGATACCCCACTCTAGTTTTGATTCACATTTCTCTAACAATCTGGTTATTAAAACTCAGTGTGTCTTAAAGTAGATGCTTGATGTACAGGTCAAAGCCAGATGCAAGGTGTCATTCTTGAAAGCCCAGGCCCTATGGCCCGCTGGGTGTATCTCGTAGATAAGGTCCTAACATCTCTGCATTTCAGCATCCTTGTGTACTAAGTGGAATTATTAGCTCCTACAGCTGAGGTGAAGATGAACTCAAACACTAGGCATCAATCTCTTGGCAGAGGGTCTGGCTGGCGTGAGCACGCCAGAATCTAATTCCTGTAAGTAACTTCTGCAGCACTTCCTGGCTGGGTCTTGTCCTAGCTGTTAGCTTTTTGTCTCCCCAAGTGGAATGTAAATTTTGTAAGGAAAGGGATCCTGTCCTTACAGTCTTCCTAATGTTCTTGTCTTACTTTTTGCAGTCCGAATGGGGAGCAGGAAGTGATTTGGGGAAAGTTCATGGAGTCTGCTGAAGACTAGGCCAGGAAAGACAGGCAGATGCGAAGAGAAGAGGCTTGAATTAGAGAGGCATGAGCAAGGTGCAGACACGGGGAAATGTCCTGGATTCTGTGGCCCACACTGAGTCCAGTTGGAAGGGACTGTGGGAAACGTGAAGGGTAACAGACACTTAAAGCCGGAAAGGTGGAGGCTGGAGTCAGCCTTTGCTGGGCTCCCATGTCTGTGCCAGGGCCATGTCCTCCCTCTGGTGCCCAAGGTCGCAGGGAGAGCGGGCTGGGGTGCCAGGGAGGGAGGGTGTGCATGGTGCAGGCCCAGCCCCCACCTCCTGGAGCCTGCTCCGGTCTGAGTGAGCTTGCTGTGGAGCTGCAGATAGGAACGAGCATTTGCAGTTTTGGTCTTGGCAGGTGTCCTAAAAGGGTTACAAGCCAGAGCCGGAAAAGTGCAGGCCAAGGGAAGCCTCACAGCAGGAGTCTGGTCTCCTGCGGCCTTCAGAGAAGTTTGCTGAGGGAGGCAGCTTCCTCTTTCAGGTCTTCAGACTTGGTCATCAGTCTCTCAGGGTCCCTAGCCCCATGACTAACAACCAACATGAATTTTGTCACGGTTTTTTTCAGTGTCCAGAGGGCTGTTGCTTTTCCACCTGCTCTGACGGCCCAAGCAGCCTCACCCCCTCCATGGGTGAGCCTTTGTGCATGGCTTCTCCACTTCCTTTTCCATCTCATACCAAGACACAGAGCACTGGCCCAGTCTCCCAGGACCACTGGGGACAGTCATTTGCTCTGTACACCTGTGCTTTCTCAAGAGACACACTGGCCTCTCTTCCATTATAAAGAACTAGTAGACACTAATTTATAGACACTTTACTTCTCAGTAGTTGATGATTGAAAGTAATAAAGAGCCTGAACAAAGGCCATCCAGAAACTCCTAAATTGGAAATATCTGTCTAATCGCCCTCTGACTTTTAAATTCCACTTAGCAGCTGGTGACCTTTCCCTTGGCTGGTGTCAGATACACCTGAATATTTCTGAGTCTCCTAAGCGTTTTTTTAAAAAAGTGATTTTCTGGAAGGTAACTGGGAAAGATGTGGGATTCAGTCAGCCACCAGAGCAGGTTGAGCAACCGGGCCCATCTGGGAGGGAGTTCCCAACGCCCCTTCCTGCCTCTCCTCTGGAGGTTCACCGGCGGGCACCACGTGTCCTATGCATGGTCACGCTGCTGCTGGCACAGCCAGGCCTCCTCTTGCACTCCTGGTGCCTGGAACACCTTGCACAGGGAGTCCTCAGGCCCTGGGGGCAGCATAAGAGAGTGTGAATGAGGAAAATGTGCCAGAGGAAAGTTCTGTGCCCAGGAATGATGACAGCAGGCTACCCTGAAAAAACGAACCTGAAAAACACCATGAGAACCCCTGGCAAAGATCAAGAACATTGTTCCTTCTGCTGTTTCTGCATTCACTAGTTTCCCAGGCTTCCTGGGTGCTCAGGTGGAGGCAAAGGTCTTGAGTTTTCTGAATCAGAGACGCCAACTGGGGAAATGTAGTTAGGGCTCGGAGAAGTTTCCTAAGAAGGTAAAGCATGTATGGAGGACCTGCAGGTTGGAAATGGTTTAGGTTGAGACTAATGGTTTCAAGAGTGTGCATGGTGACAAAAGAAACAGAAGAAAGAGAGGTGTGGGAGAGACTGAGTGTAAGGCGTCCTAGAGGTTTGGTTAATGATAAATAATATGAGATAGAGATTCAACCCAGGGTACCTTCTGTGCTGAAGGTTCAGTGAGCTGCCTGAGGGGATACCTTGCTCAGGGTCTAAAAACTGTTTCTCACCCGGTGTTTCCTAGTTGTGTGATCGGGTAAAACCTTTCAACCTGTTTCCTCAAGAGCAAGTGTTCATTAATAATAATAATATCCTGCAACAATATTGCTGCAGGGGTCCAGTGAGATTGTGTGTGAGGTGAAAGTGTTTTGTAAGCCGTGTGTACTGTCTAATGTGAGACATGATGTGTGCCACCCGATCCTCATTACTCACATGAACCAGGTTGTGGGCTGGTCAGGAATGACCAAGTGACCTTCAAAAAGGTGCACTTTCTCACTTCCTGCTTCACAGCAACTTGGCCGGCATGAGCAGGTTGACTTAGCAGAGGGCTTCTGTGGTGGCAGCAGAGAGAGCAGAGACAGAGGAGTCCACTAAACACAAACATCTTTGTGCTTTGCTTGTTCTAATGATGCTTCTCATCTTAGTCTATCACCTGCTGTCAGTGGGGATGCAAATACATCAGGAACAGTTCAGAAAGTAGTCCTCGTCTGCCTCTCTGTCAGTTCACTCTACTTAGGCAAGTGGGTTCATCTTACTCACCTGTCCTAGAAGGTAGAGGTCACTTGTGTAGAAATGTACTTTGTGCTGGGATGAGAGAGGGGGCAGTGAGGAGTTAATACATGAAAGAGTGCTAATGGCTAGTGGTGCACATGCATCACTGTTGTAGTTCAGAGGAGGTTTGTTCCAGAAATGGAATTTCAACTAAGAAGAGCCAAGTGAAAGTCCTGACACCATCTATGTGTGTGGCTTTGGGCAACTTATGGACCTTTCAGGTTTATGACTTTATGTATGCATGTTCATGCTCACCCCCCAACCCCCACCTGGCACTCAGCCCATACTTCTCCATCCATGGGCACCTCAAGAGGATGTGAGGTTACTAATGTGCAAAACACTCACTTCGTCATTGTCCAGGATGGAGGGGACAAAGCACTGGACAGTGGGCTTTATACACTAAAAAGTGCTAGACCAGCACTGCTGCTTGAATGTAAATCTATTCTCCATACTGTGTGCCTCAGAGAAGGTACAAGGTCTTTCTGCACAAGGTCTATACCCATGTAACATGTGTCTGAACCCTAGAGAGCTCTGGTTTGCTTAGTTCATGGTCACAGCCTCTAAAATCCAATTGCTCTTTAGACTGAGGGGCTGTGAGGAAGGAAAATGTGTCACCTCTCAGGTCAGAGCTCAAGCCTGTACTGCCCCTCTAAGGAAGGTGACCTCCAGCAACCACTGGCTTTGAGTATCTCCATCGGGCACTTTCTGTTGTCTTGAGGATAAGAATGGTATCCTCTGCATGGCATCTGCAGAATCCTGGCTGAAAGGTGAATTTGTTCAGAGCATTCCCTGAAGGTCTCAGTCCCATCATTCTACCTGGCAGCCAGTTCTCTTCAAGATCACGCTCATCTGAGTGTCATTTTTTGAGCCCAATGAATGCACTTTAAAAGTCTCCTGAACCCAAACTAGGACATCTGCTTTCTTTAGCATGAGTTTCTCTATGGCCTGACCCCAGTCCCTCATGTGCCTGCTTTGGAATAGAGCAGTATACCTTACGGGTCACAGAAGTAGGCTTCCTTTCCCACTTTCTTTCTTCATGCCCAGGAATAGATCATCAGTTCAAGTACAGATGGAAGCTGCAGGCTACAGCTGACTGGCCGCTTCTTGGTACTCTTGGCCCAGAGTACTGAGTGAGATGGAGTTTTCATTTAGCACGATGTCTGGCTCTTTGGAGATTGTTTGTCCTTACACAGCCAGGACTCTTCACCCACCAGTGGGAAGCTGACGTCTCTCAACATTCATGCTACAGTGCCGTTGTGTTTTCTCCTTGCTTGGCCTGTAATAGCTGCCCAGAGTCTCTCAACCAGTAAGACATAGCTGACATTTTTGCTGAGACTGTCTTGGTGACTTGGGATGATATTTTCCTAAGTTTTTAGGGCCTTGGTTACAAAACTGTATGTAGGAGGCCTTGATTTAGTAATGCTGGGCTTTAATCCTGGCTTTCCTACTAATTAGCTGGATGGCTTTGGGAAAGACATTCACAGTTTGTAAGTCCTCATTCTTGCTTAGTGGAAATAAAGATTGCTGGGGTTCAAACTGTTCCTGGATGTTGTGGTGCCCAGTGGTCCTTTCCAGGCTGTTATCTTCCTGCTCAAAGAACTGAATAGGACACATGAAGTACATATGTAAAAATTTAACTATTAATGAATGGTAAAAAAGAAAAAAAAAAGTAGAAAAGAATGCTCCAAGGAAGAACTCCCCAAAGAAAAGAGAAAGGAAAACACATAAGAGCCAGAGGACAGAGACCACTGACCAATGCTGCTGCCTTTTATATTTTCCTTCTGACACCAGATTGGGCCTTCCCATGTGCTGGCTCTGTGCATACATCCTGACCATGATAAGTAGGTCTCTGTGATTGACAAGTCATGCCTGATTGTCCAGCGACTTTGCCATACCCTAATCTCATGCCTCAAAATGAACCAATGAATAGGATTGTTGAGTGATATTTAAGTGACAGATTATCACCAGGGAATCATTATTCTTATAACTACTGGTAGTTGGAAAGTACAGTTTAAGCATCTTGGGTTTGGTCAACAGAGTTCATGATTCTTGCTCCCGGCACACACACATTCCCACCACTTGAACTCAGGGCCTTTGCATGAATGGAATCAACATCCTTATAAACTAGGTCTCAAGGGAGATCTTCTGTCTGTCCACCATGAGGACAGAGCATGAAGGTGCCATCTTTGAGCCCGACAGTGGGTTCTCACCTGACTCTGAATTTCTCAGTCTCCAGGAGTGTGAGCAATGCATTTCTATTGTTTATAAACAGTTTCATTTGTTATTTTGTTGCATGCATCCAAACAGGCTGACAATGCCTCATTCATAAGCATCAGAGAAAGGGAGGAGAGAACAAGGAGGAAACAGGTGATACCATGCCATGGCCTGATAAATAACAGTTGCTTGATTGCTTCGGTGGCTGAATATCATTCAGGCATCTCCTAAGGTCTGTTGTGTCAGTTCTGGTTAAGTGACACCAAGATAAGTAGGGGCCTAAGTGCTATGCAAGAGACAGAAATGTGGAGAACTCATCCACCTCTGTCCTCAAGAGTTTACGAAGCTGTTAACCCCACCTTTCTTGGTGCTGCCCCTGTTATCTGTCTACACCTGTATGAGCGTCTATAGCTGTACCTGCATCTTGTTAGACCTACAGTGGGAGAGGACTGTGTTCCTTAAAGAGTTAAGAGGCTGGTCTGGCTGCCCAAAGTTGGGCTCCAAGAGTCTTGAGATCTGTAGTTGGTACAACTACAGGACAAATGGTACAACTCAAAGGATGTGTTTGGCTCAGTGATGGATTAGTAGGAAGGAGGACAGAGTTCTCAAGCAGGATAGGTCCTGTGGGAGTTTGTCAGTGCACAGCTGATCTGGTGTATGTAGTCCTAAGCAAGGGTGGACAGCAGAGGTGGACAGCAGAGGTGGGCAGATCGGGGACCAACTCTCCTTGTCCAATTTGGTGGCCTTTGACCTCAGAGGATAAGTGATGTCCAGATTCAGCTTCTGATGAGGCTGCATTACCAGGCTGGGCAGAGACCTGAGAAGGAGTGGAGGTTAAAGCAGTGCAGTCTGCAAGGCTTCACAGACAGGGGACTCCTACACACCAGGTCTCTGCTCTGGCCATCAGAGGGAGGCAGCACCTGGAGCACAAAGTGAAGAGAAGACAGGATGAGTTTAGAGAAGGGGCAGAGCTTTCCAAGGTTAAAGTCAGGGCTGCAGACTTTCAGCACATGGAAAAGGAGTAGGCAAAGCATTGTAACCAAAGGTGCCATGCTGGGTCTGCAGCTTGAAGTTGTGCATGCTGTCAGCTGAAAGGGGATCCAGCAGCCTCTGGGTACAGGGATCTCAGATGTGCCTCTGCCTAGACCTAGGAGAGAGTAAGAAACCATGTTGGACCTTGACAGAAGTTGTGGAAGGCAGGGGGTGAAGAGGTGAATAAGGTTGCACAGAAGGCATGCTGTGTGGGGGAGGAGGGTGATCGGGAGGAGTCCCACAGAGTGACCTTGGTGAGCCCAGGAGAGACAGAAACAAGGCAGAAGCTGGGCTGGGAGGGCCAGAGTTGGCAGGCACAGGCAGAGCAGGGCAGGGAGTGTCTGTTTGAGCTGATGGTTCTTTGTTTTTATGAATTCTGTACTAAGCCTCATTTGCCCAGTTAGCTTCACCTTCAAGTAGCTTTGCTTTAGCTCTTCACTCTGTGGGGCCAGGTAGCTTGTGGACTCAGCTGGGTCAGGTCTTTAGATCTATGAGTTTATTTGGGAGCAGACAAGGAGATGAACTTGTGGGTCATCAGGCCTGCAAATCCCACCCTACCCCACCTCTTTTGGAACTCGGATTTCACAGCCAGAGGCAGCATCCCCTCCCCTCTCCCTCACCAATGACCCAGCACATTCAGGGAGCCCAGGGTTACTCCTGACCTTCCTGTGTTTGGTTTCCAGTTCACTGGGTGCTCTCACCTCAGGCAGTCAGCTGGGCTTGTTCCTGGCTGAACACCTCACCTGCCTTCAGGAAGGGGTGGGAGTGGGGGAGCCAACTGCAGGCAACTTGAGTTTTTTCCCTCTCATTCAACCAAGGCAAAGCAGGGACCCATGTCCTCCCAGCCTTTAAAGATGGAGCTCAGTGCCCTACACTGACAGTGCGAGCTACGTTTACTGTATGAAATGGAGCTTGGTATTAAAGGGAAAAGAGATCAAGACGTCGGGGGGGGGATTTGAGGAGAAGCTCTTTTAGTCGTATAAACGTTACCGCTGCTACACTGTGCGTCTGTTTGTCTAGTCACCTAACCAAACAATAAACGGTAATTTATGGAGCATTTACTGTGCGGCGGATAATAGGGCACATCAGCGAGGAGCAAGACAGTCTGGTTTCCAGGGCTTCTTAGGACCTGCCCAAGCCCCCGATGGTCCAGGCACCTGAAGGAGGCTGGGGAGGGAAGCGGGGCAGGGTGCGGTGGTGGCGAAGGCAGCACACCTTGAATGGCCTGTCATCATTTCCCTGGAAGTCCATTTGAGTTCAAATTTCACACACATTTTGTTCTTGGCCCTCTCATGTACCTATGTTTGTTTAAATATTTAAAATCAGGCTAGGGCTATAGCTCAGCACCACAAGCCCCTGCCTGGCAAGTGCAAGGTCCCGAGCTAGAGTCCTAGTACCCCCCATCTCCAAAAGTCCCTCAACTAGAGAAGGGACCTGTTGCTGCCATTAAGCACATTACACAGAGAAATGAATTTCTTGGCTCACACCTGAGTACCCACAGGCACAGGTGCCCTGAAAAAAAAAATCCCAATGAGACTTCCAGGTTAGGTGGGAGAGATGATCACACAAATGATGACACTCCAGAGGTTTACTCTGAGGTGATCATGGAAGAAGACATTAAAAGTGGGTCTGGATTTAACATTACTGGTCATTTGAGAAATGCAAATTAACAACACTGAGATTCCATCTCACCCAAGAAAGTATGGCTATCATAAAAAAATGGTGATGGAGGGGCTGTGGGGAAAAGAAACCCCTTTCCACTACTGGTGGTAGTGTAGACTGGTGCAACCACTGTGGAAATCAGTCTGGAGATTCCTCAAAAAAATAGGACTAGAGGACCCATTCCACCCACCTATTCCCTTTCTTGGTATCTTCCCAGAAGAATTAAAAATACTGTACTGCAGGGGTACATGTGCACCCATGTTTATAGCAGCACAGTTTCTCATAACTAAATCTTGGAAACCAAATGCCCATCAACTGAGGAATAGATAAAAAGGTATGGTATTTTAAAACAATGGACTATTACTCAACCATAAAGAATGGTAAATTTGAGACATTTATAGGGAAATAGATGCAACTGGAGACCATACTCATAAGTGAAATAAATGAGACCCTCATGTGTAAACATCATATTATTTCCTTAGTGTAAGAAACTGAAAGATTAAATAAGACCCAAAAGGTACAATAGCTATTGTGAAATGGGAAGAAACTGCTCAAAAGGAGGGCAAACTTGAATGGAGGAAAGGAGAAAAGATGGAAAGGAAATGGAAAAATAAATCTGTCTGTCCATCAACCTATCTATACACAAGACAGTTAAGATAGTTGTATTACTAATTGCTGTTACTTCATTGAGAAGCAAGGTTTATGCCTATATTGTTTGATCGGTTTTTCATGCCTGTATTTTGTAACCTGAGCAGCTGCTCTGAAGATAACCATAGGCAATGCACTAGAACCTGTTACTCTCCTGCAATCTTGCTTTGAAATTTTATACCTTTGTGTTCATTGTTTATTCTTGTTTCCTTCAAAATAAAATAAAGAAAGCTATTCTAAAAGAAAAGCGGGTCCGGAAATGCGGATGAAGAATCTTGCGGAAGCAGAAGCCCTCCAGGGAAGGAGAGTTGCCCGTGTGAATGCGCGGAGCCTTGGAATACAGCGACTTGTTCGGGGGATGCCAAGCAGGGAGCTAGCGGGACCGGAAGGAGTGAAAAGTGCAGGCGGCAGCCAGATGGCAAAGGACCAGGGAGTCTTTCCAAGGGTCTGAACCAAGTCTACTGCTGATTCTGCAGGTGACGAGAAATAGTTTAAGTTTTTCTCTGTGTAGAACCAAGGATAGATTTATGTCTTAGAAACACCACCCAGGTATTTCAGAGTCCCCTTCCTTGTGACCACAGTGAGGCCACCTACCCACTCCAGATTCTCATTAAGCCGGGGATGGGGCCCAGCAATGGGTATATTCACACATTTCACCGACAATCTGAACACAGTGAGCCAGGCTTGGTGTTTGCTGATGTCTGCGATCTTTTCCATGGTGCATGGAAGGGGAGGTGGAAACCTGGAGGGGTGAAGCAGTTTCCCAATGTCACCAGTTAATCATTGGCAGGAGACGGTAGGAAGGACTCCAACATGGTCACGAGTTCCCCCCAAGCCAGTTTCTGGGTTCACCTTTTCCCTTGTATACTTCTCTATCCCTGAAGGTGTGTGGGAGGACAGAGTTGTTTTGCAGGGCTCTGGAAGTTTTGTGTCCCAGCCAAGGTCAGTTCAGTGTTCTTATTACCATACTGTGGATAATGGATGTCTCACAGTCTGAGGGCATAAATATTTTAATGTCGCCATACTGTGCTGCTGTTTCTTTCAGACCCACACTTCAATTTTTATTTACATTTATATGTGGGTGGAGCAGGCCCACAAGGTTTTCCATCAACGGAAGTGGCTACTGATTGAGGTGATTTGCTTGCTCCCCCAGTGCTGACGAGGGACCTGTTCTCCAAAGCAGGTGTTTTTAGAGCAAGAAGAGCTGCTGGATGACCCAGTGGGGAATACACTTTGTAAAGCAATGCCATCAGCTGGCCTGGTGTCAGCTTCCTGATTTAATGCTTTGCTCCATTTGGTCATGAATTATATATTCTTTTCTAGATTGATCATTTCTCCTGCTGATAAAGGGACAGTGCTCTACCAAGTGGGTTTGGCCCTTGACCTAAGAAATATACCGATGTATCAAAATTTCCTGAGCTGACAGCTTGGATGAGCTCTGGAGACTGTAAATCTATGAAGCCAGAGAGCACCAGGTGGGCCTGTGTGATGGACGTTTGCATTGGCTACTACAATGGCCTGGCAACAACTTGGCTGCTTTTACCCAATGGAATTTGTGAATTGATTGGTCTTCCTTAGAAGACTTTCTTAATTAAATCATAATCAAATAGTAACTGCAGTTTTTGCCCGCAGACAAAGAAGACATCTTAGCATCTGGGCAGAGGACTGCCCATGCCAAGTGGCCTTGCATCTGTTGGAAGAGGACTGTCTTTGCCCAGTGGCCTTGTATCTTTTGGAAGCACCATCTGTGGGCAAGTGCATGTAAGGCTTTGTTGGTTGACTGCTTCTAAAGGACAGAGCTAGCACTCTCCATCCACGGCATTAGGCTCACTGAGTCACTATGAACGATTCACAGCAAATATGAGGAGAAAGCCTTTGCTGATCAGTGCACTCCTTCCTGACAGGGCCCCTTTCCATTTTCACACCATGTACGGAAAGCAGCTGCAGGCCCTGTTTATCAGATGAAGAGACTAAGGCACAGGGAATCTAGAAGTTTGCCCAAGCTCATTGGGAATAGTGAAGCCAGGACTAGGATGAATGCCATGTGGAGTTGGACTCCCATGTTGCCGTATAGAACCATCTCCTAAATAATAGCTGTGATGTCCCTTTGGAGAGGAAGGGTTGGATGCTTTCTGTGGAAATCTGCCTGCTGCGCAGTCCAGTGGTTTTAGCCCTTGATAGGCATCAGAGACTTTTGAAGAACTTGTTCAAACATTCAGTTTGAATGACAGCTGGGGGTCTTAAGGAGTCCAGGAAGAGCCTTGACGTCTGCATTCTCAGCAGGTCTTCCGAGGGATGGGACGGATGGTCAGGGTGAAGGATGCAAAGCTTGGCTGGGGTGGAGCTGACACCTGGCATATGAACCCATCTGTCTGGACACCTGGGAAAACAGATGCCACCACCAGGAGGCCCTGAGAACCCAGAGAAACAAGAAGCATACGGCCTGCCTCAAGGACATTGCTGGTGCCTCTGGAACCTTGGTTAAACTCTCCTGGGTGAAGCTAGGACAGCTGGGACAAGGAACCATGTCTCTTTGCCCACACTTTCTCTCCTAATTTCCCTCTCCTCCCTCCTTCATGCCCCTTTAACATTCCCTCCCTCCACTGAGTCCCGATACTTCGAGGTCCAGCTCACAGATTCCTTTCCCACATCTTTCTTGATGTCACCTCCCAGAAGGGCCCTTCCTCCTTCATGTTCTCTGACACTTTGTACCTCTCCCTCTGCAGATGCAGCCATGGTATCTAAGAGTACTAGTCAGCATTTGAGCTACATTCCTTTACATCTCCACACCTCTCCCAGGAGCTAATGGTGGTGGTGACCAGTATTTGCTTTTTGTGTCCACTTAACGGACTGAACTGTTACTACCTCTGAGCCACTGCCTCAAAGGAGTTCATGGATTTAAAACAGTATCTTGTGACTCTACCAATTTAAAGTAAGGATACACAGCTCTATGAATAACTTGTCCCTTAACAGCTTCACAAGTAAAAACCCAACCCATATTTGTACATTTCAGTCATCACAGAAGAGGGAATCAGCTCTGATGTGTCCATATCAACCACTGGCAAATTGGCTGCTGGTACAGAGCACCATTGTAAGCGGTGTTGGCTGCTTGGCTGGCTCTGTCGTTGTGGACACTGAGGGCCCCATAGAGCCATTGCTGGTACCTCCAGATCCTGGGTGCCTGTCACAGCTGGCCTGCTTATTACCCTGCCTGTGCTCTGGGGCTGACCTAGGTGTGACCTCCCTGTGCTTGCTGCTTTCCCCCTCTGTGACTCAGCCTAACTGCTGCATCCTGTCTCAATTTGCCTTACCTTAGTCTCCAGAGGTGGCCCTGGCCAGGAAAGACATTGACAAAGCATTGTGCAGAGGTATTGGCTGCAAGTGGCTGCTTCCCATGGGTGTGCAATCTTGATTGGTAAGTGGCGGTCAGCCTGGTGTGAGGTAACAGATCCTGTTTCTCTCCTTTGTCTCTCCCTCCTCTCTGTGGCTCTAAGAGACAGGCTTCAGGTTCTGCAAATGCAGGGCCCACTCTTCCTTTGCAACTTTTCTAGCCAAGTTTTTCAGAGCACAGCTTTAAAAATTACTCAAGGTCAGTGATGACCAGGGTCCATTATCCATGCAAGTGTGACCAACTTGATGTGTCTCCTGGGCTGATGCATCTTGCCTAGGAACCCTGTGGGGAAATCTTGCCTACAGATGCTGAAGTGGTGCTGGGTCCACAGGAGTCCATGTCTGTCACCTCATGCCAGGGGAATGTCTGAGCTAGCAGCATGGCCTTAGAGCTGAGGGTCAAGTCAACACAATGTAACCGGGCCAGGAGAGTCACAAAGCTCTTTGTTAGAGCAACACTGAGGAATATAAAAAGAAAATCATCAAGACCAGCACATCTGCCTTCAGATATTTTGAGGCTTCTCCTGCAGGAGGAGGAGAGAACTGCCCTTTAGGTCCTCAATAGGCAGGACTAGAGTAAATAAAAAGTCCACTTCCTAAACTGGTTTTCTTCTCTATATTCTGGTGCTGTGTCCATGCATTTTCCTTTGCTGGGATACACTTTCCCCCCATCAGCTTTCATGGGTCAATTTTACCTCCCTGAATAAGATACTGTATTGGTCAGCTCTCCCTTACTGGAGGTAAAACATCTGACATGCTCAGTGTAAAAGAGAAGAGGTTTATTTTGGCTCACTGTTTAAGAGGGTTCCGTCCATGGCTGACTGGTTCCAGCAGGAACATCATGGTGGAAGGTCATGGTGAAGGAGAGATGCTCAACTCATGGGAGCCAGGAAGCAGAGCACAAGGAGAAGGGGTCAGAGACGGGATAGAATCCCCAAGGTTACATCCCAGGACCCACCCAGATACATGCAGAAGTGTTCTTTCCTAATCTCCTAGGTGTCTGTCAAGCCAGCCACATTGATAATCAAGATGAACAAACATAGATGCTTCTTGAAACCTCCCGGCCAGAGTGTTGACATCAGTTCTATCGGGCTTTCCAGACACATCATTCTTGGCTGGAGGCTGTCCTGCACATTGCAAGACATTTTTCAACATTCTTGTCCCTTCTCCACTAGATAGCATTTCTGTCGTGAGAACCAAAAAACATCTCCAGGTATTCTCAAGTGGAGACTTTAAACATGGGGTTAAAATGATCTTCCCTTGTCTTCTCTCCACCAGCTGATAATGACTGCTCTTGATTAATATTTCCATATCACCTTGCACTTCCCTTTTTATAAAACTCACACACCCTGTGCATGCTTCTAGATCTCTTAGTATTTGTTTAATGTCCATCTCTAACTTTGGGAAAGATGCCAATACTCGTTGCTCTGCCCCAGCTTTCAAAGCCACTGAAGGGATGAACTGATTTAAATAAGAGCTTTATTTCTCTCAGAGTTGTCCCCAGATAACATTCTTCAAAAGTTCTTAAAGTTTCCTATCACAAGAGGGGTTAAACCTAGGTGAATGTTCACTTTTGGAGGATGTCAGACAGGAGATTTCAGCCTGAATGGGTGATCTTGAAAGTTCCTTCTAGTTATGAGATTGCATGGAATTTGGGCTCCCAGCCAACCACCCCAAGGGTAACTAATTAAATCACACAGAAGAGGCCAACTGCTCCCTCTGCGATCAGGTGCTAAATGTTTTCAGGAAGGGGTTGATGTCATGTGGGGAGTGACCTTCAAGTGGATCAAGAGTCACATGAATATGGAATGCCTCTCTCCCTTCCCAAGAGGTCACTTGACCCATTTCCTAGGAGGTAGGATCATGCTTGAAAGGTTCAGAATGCATCCTTCTCTCATTCCTGGCCTGCTCAATCACAGCCGAGCTGCACAGCTGTCTGGGGTGTAAAGGGAGGGAGGAAGCCTGGCGTTCTTTGGGGGGTCTGTGGGGGGCTCCCTGGGGCTGCATTCTTCAGCTTTAAGGTTATGGGATGTGATCTATTGCTTTGTTTTTATGCCTTTCTACACTTTTCCCCATGAGGCAAAGGGGAGTGAGCAGACATATACACCCTCAGGCCCACACTGGATCACACAGGCTGTGGCAGCATTAGCTGCAACCTCTGTTGGGTGTCTTATATGCCAGGGCTGGCCATGGCACTTTCCCAGGCCTGGTCTCATTGATCTTCGCAACCTGGTGGAAGAGGTCTGATTGCATCTCTTTTTTAAAGGAACAGGTGCAGCATTGGTTACTCGCTCAAGGTCACACATCCAGGAAGGAGCATGGGCCTGGAGCAGAATCCTTTCACATCTCCAGTGCCCTCTCTGACCACCATGAGCAGAACATGAAACCCTTCCACCCTTAGCTTCTGTTTCCAAGGACTTCTAGAGAGTTGACACCAGTAAGATTAAAAACTATCACCTGAACTCAAATGACTTCAGCTTTGGCCACTATATTTTAAGATCTGGCCATGATTTGTCTTGATGATGTCTTTGCAGATCTCTCTTGACATTTCTGCCATGGATCCTTCCTAAATCATTGCCCTTCTCAATTAACATAGTGAGTTGAACACATGTTAATTTCTCTCTAGAAATAAAAAATGCACAGGAGTAAAGAAGTATAAACCTGCGAGGAAAAGAGAAGAGTGAGGGTTTCCACTGTGGTTTAGAAGATGAAAGGCAGCTGAACAAAAAGTGAGCTGGGTACCAGAAATGTGAAACCCAGATATGTAGGAGTGGGGAGCAGTAGAAATAAAGTAGAGTGCAGGGGCGGCAGAGGGGAGGTCCGCAATGCTCAAGGCAACTCCCACTGGAGAATGTCAGAAAGAACAAAGACTAAAGGAGTGGCAAGGTCAACTGGATTCTTTCTCCACCCCATCTCTCCAGTCCCTTCTCTCTGACCTCAGCAGATCATCTGAGTAAAATGTGCTCTGCAGATATGAATCTGAAAAAGTCTGGATTCAGGTATAGTCAGTGCCTGGGGAGAGACACTGGGGAAGGAGGGGCTTAAAGTTTATATATTTGGGGGTAGGAGCTTACTAAGTTTTTTCTCCTCCTTGGCACTCAGATGTCTGGAAGTCAGGCTTCTACCCGACTGATTGAAAGCTTCTCAAGGGAAAGTAACACAAGAAGACCTTTTGGATATTCTGAAGAGGAAGCCCAGAGTCACATCGTCCTGTAGACGGTGCATGGTGCCCAAGTCTCACCCGCGCACACACACCATCCTTGCATTACTTGGGTGTCTATTATTCTAGAAATCTTTAAACCATAATACAGTGGTACCTTAGTTCATGAGTTTAACTCTCCACATTTCTGGTCTCAAACTGAATTGGATGAGAACCGAATCAAATTTCCCTCTAAGGTCAACATTGAACTAGCTATTGCATTTCATTTGGTTCTCATCCAGTTCTGCAAATGTATCTTTCTTTGTTACTAGAAAACCACCTTGATTGCCTTTGAGACATTTTTGCAAAGTTAGTGTTTGAATTTGATGACATGCTAATTGCAAGAGTCCCAGTCCTTATTCCATACATGTGGTGGCATCCTCCGTTACAGGTTCTTCTGTACTCTGCCTCACTTCTCAATAGATTTGTTTGTTTTTTATTATAATGTAAATTAAAACTGGGATCCACTTCGTGGGGGCTGACTGACCTAACTCTCACTATCTGTCAGCTGATGCTAGCTACTTCATTAGTTATTTTTCACCATTTTTTGTGTGTTTCTTCTGTTTTATGCCATTTTCTTCTATCATTGTCTTTTAAGCCTCTGAGGATGGTCCTGGTTTCCTAGGAATAAATAACAAGTGCTTTAAAGCTTTTTGTCCTCTTGCCAGATTCCATTATTTAAAAATATGTTGGCATCTCACATAAACATATGTTTAGATTTCTATAACTAAACGTACCCTTATGTACAACTTAATGTTACAACTGAACACATCTATAAAAATGTAACTTTATTTACAGGTGTGATCTATTATAAGCACCTACATTTTTAGTCAGTTGGTATGTGTGCCCAACAAAGAAAGTGTTATTTTTCCTTAGGAATAAAATCATATCACTTGCAAAGACTTAATAGAGCAGTAGTCCCCTTATGGAACAGGCATTTTAACATAAAGAAATCTAATGTTGAAGGATGATGTTCTGAACCATTTCAAGGTGACCCCTAAATCTAGAGCTAAACGAATAAGAAAAATGTGGTAAGGCTCTGACCCCTGGGGTATTTTGCAGAGAAAAAAGACTGTGGTGCAGTAGAGGTGGGAAGAGGTTTGAAGCCAGAAGGCCAGTGAAGTCGAGGTCTCCATTTATTGGCTGTGTGATGTAAAAGGAGCCAGTGGACCTCCGTGTGGGTCCTGGGTAAAATGGGATTGTATTAATCATCTTACAGCTAGCAGTGTGTCGAGTCAATACGCAAGCATGCATTTTTGATTGTACATTGCTGTACTTATTTCAGTTGTTGTATATCCAAGCTTGTTTATTCCTCTTATTGGTTCCAGTGCTTGGGGCATAGAAATCATTCAATAAATATTTGTTGGATGATAAATTAATGAATGAACTTGTAAGGCAGGATTTAAATAATATGTGTGCAACCAGCAGAGTCATTTGGAGATGTTTATAAAATTGAGGATTTAGAAATCATCCCCGGACAATCAGATTTCTTGATTCTGAGTTAAAAATCATCCATGTTTTCACATCTTTTCTGATTCAGGCCATTAACTCACAAGGCTGATTATGAAAAATCATCTTGATCAAATATAAGATCATAGATTTGGAGGATGTTAGGTATAAAAATTCTTCTTTTTACATATGAGGAAACGAATTTCCTCATAGAAATCAGTTATTTTACATCATTTTCCCTTTTCATGGATTTAAGGTAATTGTAGGTAATGCACAGAAAGTGTACTTTTCAATAGAATTTTTGAGGACTGTGCTAAACACTGGGGGAATAGACAAGGTGAAACCATCTTCCCTGAGGAGCTCATGGTGTAGGAGGCACAAAGTCAGCAGGTGCACTGCCCGTTACCCTCATGTGTGATGGACGCACAGGGGCAGAAGGGCATTAGCCTGGTTGCCCCAGAGGCAGATGAATGTGTGTGCAAATGAGTGATTAAGGAAGTGGCTCTGGGGAAACTGGGAGAGGAGTGTAGGGAACAACAGAGAATCCAGAGGAGACCCCAGGAAGATGAGACTTCTGTTCATACCTTGTGGAGGATGGGGTTAGCCTGATCTTTCAGGCCTGAAGAGGGGGCTGTATTTCAGAACCTGCCCCATGATTCCAGGCAAAGGGACTGGGCTCTCACAGTCTCTCATTAGCTGGCCTTTGACTGAGGGCTGCAGTATACAGGGGTAGGAAGATGTGTTGACTGCAGACTCTTTTAGGCTCTGAAATGAGGGGCAAAGTGGCTCCGGCCAGAGGGAGGGCTTCTGAAGGCACTTGCAGGTGCACGCAATGAGAAGCACGAGTGCCCGTAAGACAGAGACCAGGTCTGTACACATAGTAATGAGATCTGAGGGAACCATTGCACCTGAGACCCATGAGCGCGAGGGAGGCAGGCGGGAAGGGCGTTAGGTGAGGTCAGAGCGTGGCGGTGGGTCCTGAGTGCGCAGTGGCCGTGCACCTCACACGGGAGAGTAAGAAGCTCAGAGATGAGAGTGCAAGTACGAGTGGGGCAGGGTCCGTGCCTTTGTCTTTTCTGGTACCTTGGTTGTGTGGGTTGAGACAGAGAGATCCACGGGAGGGAAGTCGGATAACAGACGGCTCGTTGTAAGCACAGATGTGCGCAGGAGCCCAGGAAAGGGCTGGCCCAAGCAGGTGCAGGCAAACCAGAAATCGCAGGCCTCAAAACTGCAACTTCAGGGCGAGCAAGACCCACGACACTCCCCCTGGCCTCCCGCACCTGTTCCAGTGTGCTCGAGTCCCGCCCTGAGTGGCTCCTTCCTTCTCCTGTTCTATGCCTGTCACTTCCCTCGGTTTCTGCCCATTTGCGTTTCTAACCTTTATAATTCGAATTGGGTTTTCCCCTCGTGGCCTTTTCTGTATCCAAAGCTTTTCTTTATTTTAACTTTTAACTTCTGCTCCTTTTCTATCCACCTCCCTCTCCCAACAGGTCTGATTTCAGATTCCAGGATGAGTGGGTCAGGCCAGGAGGTATTTCCTAATGGGCCATGGCATAGGTTGATGCCAAATCTGTGAACTGAATTTCTGTCTGAAGTTCAATACTGGCCAGTTGATTGTATAGGAGGGAAGAAACAGTCATGCAATGTAATAACAGTGGCTGAGACTTATATGGCACCATTCTGAGTATTTCACACATATTTAACTACTACATTGATTTTATAAACATGTATTTAACTTGCATCCATATTTATTTAATTCTCTCATGAGTTTGTTCCAAAATTACCTCCAGGTTACAGATGGGGAACCTAAGATGTAGAGGTTGACGTAACTAGTACGTGGTGAATTTTCTGCTGCAAAGGGCAGGGAGCGAGTGAGTCCTCTCAGAAGGAGCTGTGGACAGGAAACAACCTGTGGACAGGAAACGATTTGATTGTCTTAGTCACTTTCCTCATTGCTGGGACACAATATCACAATTTGAGGAAGGAGAGGCTTACTTTGGCTCACCTTTGAGTCCACAGGCAGCGGTTGCCAAGGAAAGACAGAATGGCGGTGGGGTGTAGTGGGGAGAGCTACTCACTGGGTGGCAGACGGAAGCAGAGGGAGAAGGCTGGGGCCACGGAGGGAGACGCAGCCTTCCTTCTGGGTCCGACCCTCATTGCCCCATCTCGTTCAGGCAGACCCTATCTCCTAATCGCAAGTCAGCTAGCAGCTCCCACGATTCCCGCCCATCAGAGCTCGAGGCTCTGGGAACATTTTAGATGTAAACCCTAACAGTGCTTCCACGTGTAAGAATGCGGAATATACCTGATGGCAGTCATTCTGCCTCATGGCTATCAAGATAGAATGAAGTCTGAGACCTCATTGGATGCCAGGCTTGGGGTAGGGAGTTGATCCAATCCTCTAGTGCTAAGGGCAATCCCAAGAATATTGCATTTATTTTCTTGTCTGTGTAATTGTCTTTATGAGCCTCCAACTTGATGTATTAAGTTATTTGGGTAGATAATCAAGAGTCCTCAGCAGCTGAGTACAAAACTTGGAAAGTCCACAGACAGTGGTCCAGGCCTCCGTGAGGAAAAGCTGGGTTTTCAGGGAAGGCTTTCTGCCTCTGCAGCCAGGTCTGTCCTGGTCGTGCAGTGTTCATGTGGTAGATGAGAAGGGTGTGGCCTGGAGGTGTGAAGCTGAGGTTCTGTGCCTATCTGTTGGGGAAACAAAGGCTCAGGGGATTGCAGGAATGGTGTGCACAATTTGTCTCGGCCACCTGAAAAGAGAGGGATGCTTGCTTATGTGAGCGTTTTCTTACAGGGATGGAATGGAGTAGTTTTTCTTGTTAAGAGGAGGAAGTACAAGGAGAAGAGACTGTTTAGCTGAATTTTCCCCATGCACAAAGGTTTAAGCTGCCTGATGCAGCCTTAAAGAGCCCAGAAAGGCTGTGGGGAAGGAGGAGGAAAGAAAGGTAATGTAGATCCAGCACCCACCTCTGGCCGCATTTCCCTGATGGTGACTCAGCACAGATTGCTTTCTTGCATAGATCGAAGGAGATTCCAGGAGCACCCTGTGTCTGGGACAGGAATCTGAGAGGTGATCAATCTACTTACCCACCAGTGGACTGTGGTTGTTATTGCTCATTCACAGGAAAAAGTCAGGTATATTCACTGAAGAAAAGAAACTCAGGGAACCCCATCCTTTTCTGTTCTGCAGTGTCTCTGAGATTAAATAGTAGTGGGTTGTTGAAGGGTTCTGGGCTGAAGAATCTGGCTTCTTTGGATCTCACTGTAGTTTCTAACCACATCTCCGTTCCTCAGTTTACCTGCCTGTAAAGTAATGCTTCCAGACTATGTCTCCAGTCTCCTTCCTGCTCTATGGAAACAGAGACTTCTAGAGAAACTAGAGCTCTATCAAGGAGGAATGAAGTACTAAGTCCAGTATCAATGGTATTTTGAGTCACATTTTCTTTAGTGTGTTAGCTTTCATTCTGGAGACAAATAATTGAGAAAATCAACCTAAAGAGGGAAACGATGTGTTTTCACTCAGTTTGAGACATTCCAGGCACAGGCATTTGGTCCCATTGCTTTGGGCCTGGGGTACCTTATTGTGGTGAGAGTACCTGGTGGAGGAGCTGCCCACTTCATGGCTGCCAGGATGCAGAGACAGGAAGGGTGGGGTTTCAATAGCTTGTGAAAGGCACACCATAGTGACATCACTTCCTTTTGCTAGGCCCCACCTCTGAAAGCTTCCACTAAGTCCCAATACCACCACAGGTTGGGGACAGGCCTCCAAACATATGAATTTTGGTAATATTCCAGATGCTTTTAACATCACATATGACTCTGTGTGTGTGTGTGTGTGTGTGTGTGTGTGTGTGTGTAGAAATGGAGATGTATATATACATATCCATCTTTGTAACTTTCTACAGAAGCTGCCACTGCACCTGTCTCAGAATTGCACTATGCTTCCCTTTGCTGCGCCCCTGGCCTCCGAATCCTTCTGTGCTTGTAGCACCCTCCAGCACACACCTACACCCAGATGCAGAGTCCATCTGAGCCTGTAGAGTACAGGATGCCACTTTGCAGCCAGGAGGAAGTTTGTTCTTTGAAAACTTAGTGAACTCACAAAGGTCCATCCAAGGTTCTCACATTCAGTGTTCCAGAGCCTCTGGCTTCCTCCCGAGATGCAATTGGAATCACAGTAGGCCCTTCTCCTGTCCACTGACCATCTCCTGCTTCCAATCTCTCTTTAGCCAAAGGGCATATGGTCCATTCTTAAAGAAGCAGAGAGGGGACAACTCAAGGGGACCAACACAAGCATTTGTCTGACCTCTATTGTCCTGGACCCAACCCAAAAGCAAGAATTTTCTTACCACTCCTACCCTATATGCTGACCCTTGTCTATTTTACCTCCGGTTTTTGTGGTCATCTTTTGTAAGGTGTGATCTCACTATGTTGCCCAGGTTGACATCAAACTGACAGGCTCAAGTGACCCTCTTACCTCAGCCTCCTGCACAGCTGGCACTACGGACAAGCGCCACCGTGCCTAGCTCTGCTTTTGCTCTTGTAACCAGCGAACAGCAGCATTTAGGTGCTTCCTTCAGGCAAAGGAGGAGAGGGGGAAACTGCGTAGATTTACGTGTCATCGTAAACCAAGAAGCAGGAAAACTGCAGGGCAAAGAAGGGACAAGAGCGGAGGAAGAGAGTGAGAACCGAAGCCCTGAGTCCCGCAAGTGAGCAGGAAAGAAGCTCTCTGGGGTCTAGAAAGGCTGCGAGTGGCTCCGCAGCACTGGCGACTTCCTTTGGATTTTCATAGCAATATCAGCATCTTTCCCTCTTTGTGAACACTACGTGAGAAAAACTCTTTATTTTCTTTGTGCACACAGACAAAGAAAGGATACAGCAAGGCAAATGATAATTTGCTCTGGTTCTCCTCTCTGGAGGGCTGCAGAATTTGGAATGAACCTGAGAAAGGCAAATACTAATCTATCTACCCTTCTGGCCTACCATGCTGGACTGGACTGGTGATCACTAGTGTTTGCAGCTCTTCTCTCTCTCCAGGGATGATGAATATAGAGTATTATGTTCCCCAGCTCCCAGTGGTAGGCAGGTTCCCATCTTCCGACACAGTGAAACTGAAGCCTCAGGCTGAAATGGAGCGGCCTTCAGATCAATACAGCCTGGATTACTGAGGCAGGGAGGAAAACTCCCCGCAGAGGTCCCATACCCACAGCAGACCTCAGGTAGGTGAGATGCTAACTTTTCTCCCACTGAGTGGCTGAGATTTTGGTGGTGTTACTGCAGGATACCTAGCCTACTTTGATGGATACACAGACTCAAGCTAAGAGAGTTTCTCAAATTAACATGGGTATCAAAGCCAAATGAGGTGCTTTCAGATCCACTCTCAAAGCTCTTGCTCATATAGACATGGAGTAGAGACCAGGAATTCACATTTTAGTTGTGTATTCAATCAGTGACAGAGAGGCTGGTCCAGTGTGTCTATGAACCTGTTTTCTGAGGCTCACTCATGGAGAGACACCGGAAGAAGGCTGAGGAGATTCCTGCAGATTCTTGCTGCCAAAGTAAAGGGGTGCAGTCCTTCACTTTGAAGGTCTCACTCACTCTCTTAATTTCTTAAGGACCAGCAGCATGGAAGAACAGGAAGACAGGAGGTGTGTTTGCCTGCCAAAGGGTGTTCCCATTCACCAAGATCACAGGAGTGATTCCTGCTGCAAATTTTTCTGGGGACTCCCAGAGATAATCCCTGAAATAGAGAAGTCATTTACCCATGCAAACATCATGTTGACATTTACCTGTCCTTCTGACAGCATAAGAGGTAGGACTTTGAAGAGGTGAGGAGACATGAGGTAGGGTTCCACCCTCGAATCCATTAATGTCTGTATCTCAGGAGTGAGCTTTTGATACAAAGAATGGGTTCAGCCACCCCATCCCATATTTGCCTGACCCTCTGCCATGACGGAATGCCCCACAAAGGCCCTCTCTAGGACCCACTGCCATGCTCTTGTACTTCCAAATAAACTTCTGTTGTTTATAATTGACCTAGTCTCTGGCATTGCCTTACAGCAGCAGAAAATAAAGACCATCCACTCCCTTGCTTGGAAAACAGTGAGTGGCCTAAAATGTAGTTTCTTTAAAATGAAAAATAAAAATTCAGCTTCAGGAATGATTACATTTAGTAAAAACAAGCCACAGGTTACCTTCTTAAGGGCAGTCACAGTTATTTAGGGGCCAAGAGGGCCATACCTACAGCCATAGGGCAGACAGCAGCGGGGAGCTGAGCTGTGCATGTGCAGAGATGGATCAGCACAAAGCTCTGGCAGGATAAGGCTGTGAGAATTGTAAACCTAAAGTCTATGGGGTTCAGAGAAGGGAGAGATTTCAATTTCCTTTGAACACTGGATTGCTCCTGCATAGTAACTGTAATATCTCCCAAGAATGACAGCCAGGCATTTCTCACAAGGGCTAATGAATCACTCCATTTAGCTGTGACAACAGTAAGGCGAAGAAATATCTTCAAGGGCCCAGACGTTATTTTTCCAGCCTTGTCCCAGGGATATAATGTGCTTAGAAATTATGACAAATTAGCTGCTTGTGGCAAATCTACATGAGCCCTTTTATAAAAATGGAAGTCTAGGCCTGAGTTAATGGGTTATTATTGGCAAGGAAAATAAAGTTGGGCAGGGACAGTGGAGCCTGGTAAGGAGGGACTTTGAAAAGCAGCAAGGAGTTTAGATTCGGCTCTGAAAGCTGGAGATCAACAATTCTTCGCAAGGCCTGGGTCTAGCCTTCCTTTCGCCAACAGGCCATCTGTACACTTGAGCAGACTTTCCTCCTGCAGAGGCTGAAGCCAAAGTTGCTGGACAATGCCAAGAACAATGGAAGGAAAGATCACAGAAGAAATTAAGGGACAAAACGGAGCCCTGGCTCTGAGGAGAATGCAATGCTATAGTATGTGCTGGTGGAGATCATTTTGCCTCACTGATACTGTTTCCTAGAAGGGCATTTCCACTCATTTCACACCACCATGTTGACATCCCAGCATAGCCAAGTGATGTTGGCAATGGCTGGTTCTCTATGAGAACTCTGAGTTCTCCCATGCCTTTGGGAGGAAGTTGATACCCTTAAAGTCAGAGAACTTAGGAAGTAGAGTCCTGCCCTGGCAGAAGCATGAGACCTCATGTCCAGATAAAGAGCTGTCCTCCAAAGACCTCAAGTCCTGTGTCCCCTGTGCTCAGGAAGCGTGTGTATGGACACCCGAGGAGACCAGGTGTCTGGACTGAGGAGGAGAAAGACCCCACAGTCTTCCAGACCCAAGAGGCTACTGGGCTGTTGCAGTTCATGGGCTTTATCCTTCTCCCCATTAATGGGGCTTAGCTATTTTTTTCAGTACAGTGGATTAAACTCAAAGCTTTATACTTAGCTACATCCCCAGTCCTTTTTAAGTTGTTGATTTTGACACAGGGTCTCACTAAGTTGCCTAGGCTGCACTCAAACTCATGATCCTCCTGTGTCAGCTTCACAGAGATTGCAGGTGTGCGCCACCACCCCTAGAGGGACCCAGTTGTTTTCTCACTCTTCAGGGGCCCCCTCAAGTTTCACATGTTTTCTTTTACTGCTGGTAACCTCATGGCCCATGCCTTCCCCATGGCCCATGCCTTGTCTCAGAAGCATGACCTTTCCTGCCTGTTTTATACATACACACACACACACACACACACACACACATATATATATATATATATATATATATAATTTTTTTCCTCCCATTTTCAGTTCCTCAAAGAGAAAAATGTGGCAGGGCCCGCTTGTTTGACTATGATGTTGCAGCTGTGGTTACCTCTGGGTCCTGGACTGGCTTCCTGAGTGTGATGAACCTCAGAATCACAGGAGCACCAGAAGGATACTCAGTCACCAGTGGTCAGCACAGAGTGTCTCCCACCCTGGTGGACCACAGGTGAGGAATGTATTGTGCCAGATTCTCTCACTCATCCCCTCGTCTCTCCCCCAGCCTCTCTTCTGGTTGTGGTGGTGGCTTTCTGTACACATCCAGGAGTTCAGTATTCATAGCAGATGCCTGTGCCAGACCCACAGCAGTTCCTCCTACTGGGGCAGGACACACAGATCAATTCAAGCAACTTTGCCAGTGAAAATGATCAGTGGAAGAGCAGAGAGATCAAGGATGTCTCTTGCAAGGTTCCCTCTGTTGCTCCACATCTGAATGTGCGATGAAAGGGCCAAGGTGGGCTCCCTTCTTTACTAAGAAAAGGGGCTCTTAGCAGGCTGCATCTTAGAACAAGGCCTAAATGCAATGTTGGGGACTTTAATTCAGAAAAGATGTGAACGGTCAATAGCAGGAAGCACTGGAGTCTCCAAAATGCAATGTAGCTACCTGGTACTCTCAGTGGTCAGCTCTGCTTCATTAGAAGATGGGTTCCCCCAACTTGGAAAGGGCGTTCTGATACTGACAGCCACAAAGTGTTCCCCCTTGCCTTGTCCACTTGTGAAACAAGGGAGAAGTGTGAGGAAGACTTTGGCCAGAGTTTGGAGGACAGATTGTGTAAGAGGGACTTGAGCTATGCGGACAATCCCAGGCAAGGGAAGGAGTTAGTTTGCTGAGCCTACCCACTTACAGGAGGACTAATTACCTTATCACCATACCCTACTCAGGAATGAGACCTGTAGGTCAAGTGTAAATAGTCATTGCTAAGAAATCTCAGGATTCATCTTTCTAATAAGGTGAGACAGACCAATAAGCACATGGGCAGACGTGTAGTCAGAGAGAAACACGGAAGCCACAGGAGGAGGTTGTTAGCCATGATGGAGAGAGCTTGGGCCACGCACCTGACTCGCTTCTGCTTCAAGTATTCATGACCAGATAACTTGCTGGTCATGAAAACTTGGGTTAATTCACCTCTAAGTCTCAAATTTGTCATCTGCAAAATTTGGGTAACAGCGCCTACTGTATGTTACAATGAGAGCTGGAAGCGACGCAAAATTTCATAGCAGAGTGGCTGCTTCCTGCCAGGTAGCCCATGTATGCTGGTGTTGGTCATGCTGTTATTGACGATTTCTGAAGAGACTTGGTGAGTGCCGGACTCTTCGGTAGCCAAGGAATTGAGGGAGGGAGAGTGACTCTCAGAGCGACAGGGAAAACAGAGGAGGTAGGGCTTGGTGACAGGTGGGGAGATGGCCCTGTGCAACATGCAGGGTCAGGCACATGATCATTTCTTGATGAATTATCTTTCTCTTTTGGCTCTTGGCAGTAGGTTATTTTGATTTGAGCTGGCTTTTTCCCCTCAGATAACATAAAACAGAGAAAACAACAGAGAATTGTCTTGGTACCACGAAATTTCTGAAACATCAAAGAGTGGCTGGACATCCACAGCAGAGTCCGGGAAAGTGCAGTTCTTTCTCCTCCTCCTTCATAAAAGGAAGGAAACCGGAAACATGGGGACAATTTTACACCTGATGTTATTAGGCAGCCTAAGCCTTAAATCTATTTTCGAAGGAGATAGGATATAAATTGCAAATAAATAAATAATCAAGTCAACTCATCCACGCTAGGAATTGATTTTCTCACCAGCAAAAGAAGTCAGACACACACGTGAGGAGTGCTAAAAAAGAACTGATCCTTATAACAAAATGTCACCTCTCTGTCCCTGAACTTGTGGGTCTTACTGTGTTATTTCCAAGAGCCCTCTGGAGTTGCATGCATCCCAATCTGCTATTAGCAAGGCAAGGTTGTGGTTGCTAAGCTCACATGCCAACAGCAGCAGGTCCGATCTTCCATTAGCATGCAGTCTCATCTAGCAGACTAGATAATTAGAGAATAGAAGGTAAGATTTACAGATAATCTGAAAAAGATTCAAATTACTGGATGTATTTCTACGCCACATGTGTCTAAGAACCAGCAGCATCAGCATACCCAGTGTATTAGTTAGGGTTCACTAGAGGAACAGAATCAATATAAAACATATGTAAGATGATACAAGAGATTTATGGCACAGGCTTACAGGATTGGAAGCAGAGGAGTCCGGTCCATCACTGGAAAAAAAATTGAAAATGGCCGTCTCTGTGCTGGAGAGACAGAGGGTCCAGCAGCAGTTGAAGATTGAATGCCTGGAAGGTCACTGCAGGGTCACTGGAGTGAGTCTGTGTCATAGAGCCAGAGTGTGCTTTGGAAGGCTGGAGAGTCTGTGATAGAAGGCTGAAGGACAAGATAAATGTCCACAGGCAATGGCAAAGACGAGAGCTCCTCCAAAGACAATGGTGGGCTTCCTTCCATCTTCTTTCCCTTTTTATTCCATCCAAGCTACAAGTCTATTGGTTGGTGCCACCCACATGTGGCACAGACATACCCAGAACTTTGCTAGTCTGTTAAGTTGTTCTTCCTCAAGTCAAGTTGACATCCCACAATTAACCGTCACACCCAGGGATATTGGTAGAAATGCAGAGTACCAGGCACCACTACACGACACCTATTAAAGCAGAATCTGTATTTTGACAAATAATTTGGGGGAATTGGCCAATTTTGAGAAGTGCTTAAAGGCAGGTGACAGAGAGAGTAAGAACAAGAGACAGAGATGGGAGAGAGAGAGAGGGTTTATGAAAGACAAGATGAAGCACTGAGTAAGTAGAATAACAAGTTCTTCATAGAGCTTGAGAATGTTGCTCAGAGCAGTTACTCATGGCAAATCCTTTGCAAAGCAAGGATGGTCCCAGAGTCCTGGAGACCTTCAGGTGGCATCCTGTGCTCAGGTCCAGGTGGGGAGGGTAGCATAACAGAGCTCACTGGACTCTGGTCCTATGTGTCATTGAGAAAGGCAACTGCCTGATCCTTCTCAAAGTCATGCAGAGTCAGGCTGTGTTTTGCTAACCAGGCTGCTTTGGCTGGAGTTTCAGGTCCTTATAAAGAGTAACTTTTTCAGAAGGGGTCCTTTTGCAGTTTGGTTTCTTCAGTTCTCTGTCATTGACTCTCAAAGCACCAGACCAATAACCTCAGCATCAGAAAGGTCTTGGCTGCACCTCAGATCAACCCAATCAGAGACTCGGAGTAGGCCTAGGAAGCTGACACCCAACAGAAGGCTCTGACAGCAGCTAAACTGTGAGAATGAGTGTCCCTGGTCATCTTTTTTTTTTTTTTTTTTTAGTCCTGGAAATTGAACTCAGGACCTCACTCTTGCCAGGCCAGCACTATGCTGCTGAGCTAACCCTGGTCCTTCCTAGGTCATCTTAAAATACTTCAGCAGAAACAAAAAAAATCTCCTTTGGCCCACCCATCTAAAGTGACCATAATGTGTAATTTCTTCTTTCACGGCCACTTTATTTCTATGTCATTGCCAATTAGGAAAGAGAATTCAAGATCTCTGTACATTTAAGAGCATGTTTGGAAGTAATGTTCTCTTTTCCTGCCACACACATGAGTTTGTGCTGCGCACTAAACTGTGCCCAGCCGCTGAGCTCTCTGCCCCCCAAAAGTCAGGCTGATGTAGGGTTCATATTTCTAGGGTGCACCAGGTACAGAAATTCTACGTGGTCTTGTCAACATTTCTCAACCCAAGAGGCCGTTTCTCCCCCGTGCATTCTGAAGCCCTGCAGTGTTTTTGGAAGCCTGTTGGAATGACCAGAAGTGTATAATATCCTGGACTACCCTTTGGTTCATTTTTAAAGTTCTTTTCTTAACATCGAGGCTCAGTGAAGCTGGTGTGTCTCTGTCTCTAGTGCTCTCATCTGTATGTGCCTTTGCCTGGGTTTGACAGGTTCACGAGGCCCTGGGTGTCGGGGTCAGAGGCTGATGCTCTCCTTTAAGACTCTCATCCTATGGGGTCACCAGTGCGCCTTTGCTACTGCCACACTAAAGGGGGTGTCCTGCTCCGGCCTCTCCACTCCCAGCAGCAGAGGAGACTGGAAATCTAGTGGGACCGAGAGTGGCGGGAATGTGGCCAGTGAAAGGGTAGCTCTCTTCAGGCCACGGTCCGCACATCTTCCTTGGGCTCCAAGAGTGCCGAGTGTTGGAGAAGGGGTCAAGAAGGATGAGGAGCTATGGGTTTTGGTGCCAGATCTGGTTCAATTGTCACAGCAGTTTGGCCCAGTCACTTAAGCTCTTGGGCCTCATCTTCCTCTTCCATGAAGTGGAAATAAGAAATGCCTGCCCTGTGTATTTCACACAGGGGCTCTGAGCCATCCTGGGGTCCGTCGCGGAATGTAACCTGTCACCTGGGAATGGCTGGGTGCCTGACAGGATTCCTGACGGTGTGGTCCCCGACCCCAGGCCCTTGGGAAACCACTGCATGCAGCCTTCCTGCATGGGAGGATAAGACAGTCCTTTCAGTGGGGCCTCATAAACTTCTCAAAATAGGAGTGGATTCTCTAGCAATGCTTGTGTTTGCTTGGACTCAGGGCCACCCAGGGAAGTCACAAGAGGGTCCCTCATCTTTGCACACCCTCAAGACATTGCTGCCACTGCCCCCTTCCACCCAAAGCACAGCATCCAACCCCATGGAGACAATCTCTGTTCTTGGCACATATCTGCCCTCCACAAGGCTGAATAGGGCTCGTTCTTTGTCTCTCGCACCTTTGAGCTCAAAGGGTTGCCCAGCACGCGGTGCACTTCACAGCCTGGTCCTCTGCCACTAGACAATAAATGGTCTTTCGCTGACCGCCCCCGCTCAAATGCCACTACCTCTGCTCTGCAGCTGCCAGACTGCTGCTCCAGGCTGTGTAGAAATCGTCCCTCAAGTGGTGGTCGTTTTGCATGTCACGTATGCAGTGTTTAGAAAGACCCAATAGAGCCTGAATATTATAAAGTACAGATTTTTGTCAACTGCACATATAAACCCAAACCGAACTTCTAACCCATTCCAAGAAAACCGTAACAGATCTGTTAAGATGACGTTGGTTCATTTCGCAATGAAGACCCAGACTTTGACCCTGTCTGTTTTTGTCCTATTTCAACTGGCCTCTTAGTACAAACAAGCAACCTCTTCAAATGCGAGTGCTACAGATAAAATTTAAGAGTGGTTGGATAAACTTTACTTGGTTCTGCCTCCCACATAACTATGGGATTTAGCTGTTTTTGTCTCATTCATTTTGACAAGGAACTGGGCTGGGAAGAGGAGGCCAACATGATCTGGCTGGGGTCATCACCTCGGATCCTGGTGTACCCAGTGGGTACGGAAACACTGCACAATACATTCAGATGTCCATATTCCCATGTAAGAGCAAAAGGCTTGAGGTGACGTCAGACCCATGAGTCTTCTGAATAATAGACTCCTCAGAGAGCAGTTCTGACAGCCAAAGTCCACCACAGTCTTCCTAGGCTTTCATCCTTCCTACGGAGAGAAAACCTCTTTTAAAAATCCAAGGATATTTTCCTTAATTGCCACACAAATAACCCAACCTGGTATTCATGACACGAAAAATGACTGCTGGTATTTGGATTTCTTCTTTAGTATGACATTCAACATGCATTTTATCGAAATCGTTCAAGTTTTTGCTCAAATGTGCTTTAGGTTTTATTTTTATTTTTTAGTTGCCTAAATAAATTTGCCATAAGGGAAGAAATCTTCAGAGTGATTACATGCCCTTGATCCACACAAGTGGGTCTAATAAATTGCTGAGGAGCTCCTCTATTTCTAAGCTTTTTGTGGGTTTATTAGCTCTTCTTAAAATTAATGTGACTCAGAGAATCCCTTTCGACTACAAAACAAAGATAAGGAAAACAGCCACGGTTTAAAAGTTGTTCAAAGGCTCAGATTTGTTATTTTCAGAGACTCATATAAAATCAACCATCAATAATTTTTGAAACACCAGTTAGTGCCAGAGAGGCTCTGTGAATGTGCCTGGGGCCCAGGGTTGGGCAAGGTGAAGTAACGGGATGCAGGGGGGAGACACCTGGGGGACAGTCCATGACAGCATCGCCAGGACTCTGTGCTATTGCTGTGGGTTTTAGGGGTCCAAGGGATTCAGATAAGAAGAGGAAATGATGGATGCAGAGTTGTAAGTCCTTATGGAGGAGGAGGGAGCCCTGAGTCTTGAAGAGTGTACTTAGTAACTGGGGTACAGCCAGTGGACTCAGGGGAAATGTTCTCTTAGAACAATAGTTTTGGACACTCAGGTGACCATGTAGAAAGGTCATCTGGGGCTGGATGCTATTAAATAGATGAGTGAACCCCAATCCAGCTCTCCCAGTGGCAGCTTCTGCAGCAGCACCCCACCTACTCAGCCTTCTGCCTCCACAGACGGCGCTGGACCACACGCGCCACCACACTCGTGCTGGAAAATCTTACAGTGGGAACCCAGAAATCATCCAGGCCACTGATTCTCACACGTGTTCATCCAAAATCCCTGGAAGGGCCAATTTTATCGCCTTCCTGAGTCCCAGTCCATTGATTTCCAGGCCAGCTGACCTAGGGCCTGGGACGGGCCAGCTTGGTATAAATATTTCACAAATTCCAAGTGTAGCCACTAACACTGGTCCAGGGGCCCCACTGTGAACCACTGATCTGGTCCTCAGTTTGAAGAGTGTGTTAGGATGCAACTTACTCATCCAAGCCAGGCTCATTCCCAAGTCCTTCAGGCAAGCCTCACTGGCTAGATTTTTAATTGTCTGGAAGCTGAGCCTCTTTAATCTCAACTGAAGTTCTTCATATTTGGGGACAGATCTGCTCAAAAGCAGGAGGATAAAACAGCTAACTTTCAGGCTTTTAAGGCTATGAAAATATTACATTAATAAAATAATTTTGCGGTGATTAAATATTAATTTCTTACATCCCTAACTTGACACTGCCTGTAGGTGGCAGTGGCTTCCTTCTCTACACAAGCTGCGGGCCTGATTTGTTTCCCAAGTGGTACAAAAGGCTGACTGCATGGATCTGAAGTACCCAGCATCTGGGTATGGCGAGGTCAGAGAACAAGACCTGGAGTTCTGTCCCTGATGACCATGCCAGGGTTTTAATCTTTTTAAAATGTTTTTGTTTTCTTATATTTTTATTTAAAGAGTTACATTTTTAACCTTTGCACAAGGACTTTTCATCTGTGAAGGGTCAGAAACCAGAGACCTTGTGACGCGAAATTACTGAAATGCTATCAATTGACTGGGAGGACATTCTTCACGGAAGAGGTTTTCACTGCCAAAGCAGCTTTTATTGGCAAAAGCTGGGGGCAGAGAGGGAGTCAGAGAGGAAAGTAAGATTCTAGGACCCACATGGCAGAAATGCCAAAGGGACGCAGAAACAAGCATGGGATTGTTTATTAGCTACAGTCAAGGATTAAACATAAATTCCCCATTTCCATATGACCCCAGACTTGTGGACGACCTGGTGCTACAAGATTTCCATTTCGTCAGTGGCCATGGGTGGGAGATTTAAGCACTCTGCTTTCCATCTTAGGGTACGGTCAGCTTGTGGGAGCACGAGATGTGCTCTTCCTTGCAGAAGTCCAGCACTGTCTCCCCTTTCTCTCCAAGACCCCACAGCTGGGCCCTTGGCCTGCCTTCGCTTCCCTTTGAAAGCCACTGAGCTGTCTCTACCGCCACTGTGGTAGATCACACTCTGATGTACTGGCTTTTGCCCTCCTTTCTGTGTACACAGAGGGAGCTGTGACCTTCTGATGCTGCCGTGTCTCTTTCAAGCCAAGCGACAGTCACTGGACTCCATCTCAGCTCACCTCCCTGTGTCGCTCTGACATTCTCTCACGGATTGGAGCTCTGGTCTCCAAGTCCCCAGCAGAAGTGAGTCTGAACTCTCTTTAGTGTTCAAGCACACAAGACCCCTCTTGCCTTGTTTCGCCAGCCCCGTATCCCTCCATTACTTCCCCTCCTTCCCTGCATTTACTCTGAGCCTCACATCATTTCCAAAATGATATTATGACTATGCTTTTGGACATTTTGTCCCTTCAGAAAAATTGCTATTTGTTTTTGAAAATTAAAGGTCTTTGGGAAAGCATTTCTAGAGTCTCCTAAACAGCACCTGGCTTCTCCCTCTATAGTTTTTAGCACATTCTGGTATTATCTGCATGTTCACCTGTTGGTTCTGATAGCCCCCGCCTCAGTTTACTCCAGCGCCCACTGAGTTAGGTTGGTGCCATGACAGTAGGGTTAATTTCTTTTTTATGGCCCTAGATTTGGTGTAGAGCCGTCCAGAGAGTGGACAACAGGCAAATGTGTGTGGAGTTTCAATCCACAGATCTTATTTAGAATCCTTTTCATGAATTTATTTTCACTTATGGAGGAAAGCCCTTCTGTTCTCACTTTCTACCCGTCCCCTTTTCTAAATCATTTCCTTTGGTGAGTCACTAGGCACTCGAGGTCTACAAATGGCAAATGATGAGTTTCTCACAGGGACAAGAGGGCAAAGTCAAAGCGAAAGGCTTCAACAGCGATGACGAGTCTTCTGTGACTCCTGAATAGCAATTCTCCTTCAGAACATTCACAGATGTTTTTATCTACCTTGCCGCTCCTAAATAAACGGAACTTTCTTCAAACCTGGACATTCAAGGACGTTAAAAATAATTTCTTCTTCTTAGTTTTGTATCTTTTATCAATATTTCAACAATGTTGTGTTCCTATTTTTATTCTCTTGGTGTGCTGTTTCTGCTACTTTGTTGTTTAGATAGATAGGCATTAGGGCCAAGTCTCTGGTCAGGATCAGCACTGCAAACACTGTTTTTAGAGGAAAATGAGTTTCATATTTCAGCAACTGACCTAAAATTGAACTTTTTTCAATATGCCCATGTTTCAATGTGAGAAACTTGGCTGTGCCTATGCTTGGCATCAATCTGTAAGAGCGGTCAATTCTTCCATTGTGTCATATGTAGAGTGACCAGGTCACTGAAGACGTGTGTACCTCGGGATGTGCTGGAAAGGCTCTGAGGGTGCCCGAGAACATACATGCTGCGTCATTCCCAGTGACACATCTTCACGTTTCCTGTGATAATGGGGATGGAATGGGAAAAACCAGGGTAAACAGGAGATGGAATTTCGGGAAGGGCTGTCCAGCCCCATGTCAAGGGTGTTGGAAAGATGTCGCCATGGGGGCGAGGCTTGGGCAGCCAACCTAGCTAAGCAGCGCCAATGACTCACAGAACCTGAGGTGCCCTCCACTCCGATGATGCAGGACAGGCATGGAAACAAGCGATGTAAAAAACAACAAAACCTCAAAGGAGCCCATTGCTGTATGTAGCACACGGGCAGAGACCCTGCTGTTGTATCTGTTCACTGGGGAGTCAGGAGGTTCATATCCTTACAGTCCCAAGTGGAGCGGAAAAGACAGCAGGAGAGATGGTGAGACAGCCTACAGGTGGGAAACGGGGTAAAGATCTGCGCAGCAATCCATGAGAGAACCAGGGCCCCTGGGCGGGGGTCCTTCACCTAAGACCCACATGAGCTAGGACTTAAAAGGGCGGCTGCCCCATAAGAAGGCAAGAGGCCAGGCGGCACCCTTGATAGTGTGATGCAGGAATCACCATAAAGAACTTCAGAGTGTGCGGGAAGAGCTTCCCGATAGCACTCTGGTAGAAATTATTTCCCTCTCACCCCAAAGCTAAGATAATTTACAACAGCTTCCCAACACAGCGGTGCAGAAGGGAAGAAATTTATAGTAATTAGTTTGCAGAGACATTTTCATGTTGGAGAAAAATAAAGTTGGAGAAGTTCAGCTTTGGGTGATCTATAAAGTAGCACATAGTTACAAAATACCCAGAGCAAGACAAACACATTAAAAATACACAAAGCTCACATTCTTTGCAGACTGACCTCTAACCATTGCGAACTGCACTGACAAATATTATACATATAATACATAATATACAATATGTAATATATAATATGTAATGTATAATGTATGTTACATTTACCGAAAATAATGCAATTTGTACTTGTGCATTATATCATATGTACAGTAGAACGTCAAATGTATACAACTTGCACATAGTTTGAACAGTAGTGAAGGTAAAAATCAATCCCAGCTGATCCAGCAACAAGGTTAAGAAATATCACACTGGATGTTCCTGTTCATCCTGTCCTGATCCTTCTCCCTGACCCACAGTTGTGAATTTTGTTTCTAATTCTCTTTTCTTCATAGTTTTCATTTTTTTTTTTTGGTACCAGGAATTGAACTCAGGACCTTGTGCTTGCTGGGCAGGTGTTTATGCTACTGAGCTATATTCCTGGCCCTTCTTCATAGTTTTTAAACATGTATTTATTTCTAGTTAGTCCAATTTGAACCTTATGTACATGGAAGTTCATCACATGTTCCATTATACAAATGGGACATTCCCCTCATCATCTTTATGCCTGGAGAATTCCTCCTTCTCCCTGTCCCTGTCCCCATCTCCATCCTCCTCCTCCTCTTCCTCTTCCTCTTCTGTTTCTTTTTCTTCTTGTTTAACCATTGTATGGTATTTCATTATGAGAAAATACAGACCTTGACCAATGGACATTCAGGCTCTTCCCAGGTGTGACAATCCCCACAATACCTATGTCTATGTTTCTGGAAGTATGGGTGTAAGTATCTCCCAAGATCAGAAGAGTTTTGAAGTGAGAAACACATATCCTGAATCTGGCTAGCTAAGGACAAATTGTTTCCTAGAGTGATTGTGCCAATTTGTACTCATCCTGGCATGATTTCTGATTGCTCTATATCAACCTCTACCTTCGTGGTTGTCAGACATCTACATTTTCATCAATCAAGTAACAGCAAAATACCTGGAGTCTTAATTTCACTCTCCTGAAGTTAAACATATTTTCATACATTTATTGACATAGGTATTTCTTTTTCCATGAAATTCTTGTTCACATCTTATATCCAATTTTAGGTGATTATTTAAATAGTCTATATGTTAATCCTATGTCACTTACAATTCAAGGTGAGAATCTCTTACGGGTTGTGAGTTGAAGTTGAATTTCTGTACGAAATCTTTCTACCATCTCCCCATGCGCTAGAGCGATAGCTCTATTTGCATAGTAGGAGTAAATCGCCCCTGCAGCTCTAACAGAGCTATTTTGTATCCCAGCGTCTGGCTTGCAGGAACAGTGTTCATTTCAGTGGGTTACAGTAGAGTCTGAACAGCTAAGACTCTGTGTTCACCATCTACGCCCTACACAAAGGAAACACTTGATTGGTATGGTTCGGTTGTTCAGAAAGAAGACAACCTGGAGGCGAGCCAAGCCATGGCTATTCTCATTTTACTGCATTTACACACCCACTCTCAATTCTTTCTTTTTGTTTCCACTTCAAACATTCCTCCTACATGCCTCGAAGAGACTAAGAAAGTGAGAAACAAATACTAGCTTGGAGCCACAAGGTAGAAATGGACGAGGAGGATCAGTGCCTTCATAGCTGCTCTACCTGCCAGTGTTTCACAGCTGCGATTCTTTCTGCCGTCCTTTACTACGCTGGGGAATCTCTTACAGCATTGTCCTGGGGTGCTTGTTGTTTCCTGTGTTTCCCCTGCTCAGCTCCTGATTATAAAGCTCCCTGAGGGTTTGTCTTTCATTGGTTACAATGTCCTCAACACCCAGCACAGTGGTGCCCCGCCCCTGGTGGCTCTCAAAACAGAACAAAACAAAAACAACACGACTACTTGTCATATAAATGAAATAGGACTTCTGTGTCATTCACCCTGTTTCTCCGTGGTTGCTATCTCATGGTGTTGTTGAGCTGGATGACGTTTCCCTATCTATATGGCTTCAGATGATCACCTCTCCCTTTTCAAATTTAAAGGAAGATTTATTATCTATGGTTGAGATAAATATACTTTGATTTTCTGTCCTGTTCAACTTGTTTTCAGAAAATCGATAGCTTAAGCAATGGTATTGATAACATTCTGATCAAACATGCATATGCATGAACTGATTCTGTCAATACTGGATCTCATAAGACACTAATGTATAGTTTTTCATTTTATACAAAAAAGAACCAACTGTGGTAATTACAGAGAAAAATTCGTACATCAGTGGCAAACTGCACTTTTTAGAAAACTATACTGGGTTAACTGATTCTTATTCTCTGGGCATTCTGTACCTTTCATTACCTTTGAGCTGTTTCACAATTACGTAAATTGTAGATAACCCATAGCAGTGCAAAATAAATCTCATCTATAGACTTGCAAATAAATTCTGTCCTGTGAAAGTTCAAGTGATATTTGGGTTCACCAACTTTGTATCCGTTTGAAAATTCATTTCAATATTCCTAATTTATAAATGGGCCTGTTTCTCAGATACTCCTTTGAGAAAATAGGGATATCTGGCCACTTTCTTTGTTAAGTAATAGTTAAATAAAATCTTTAATGCATGTTCACTTCATATCTATAGAAAATTATGATTTTGTGTTAGGTTGAGGATTATTCTTTAACAGAGAACAAGGGAGACTCACTAATACCGAATGTGATTTGAGGTCTCAGCTAACAGTAAACCCAGTACAAGTGGCTAAGGTTATGTGGCTCTTGCTCTGGCCATCTGAATATTAGGTACATCATTTAGAATCACTGTTCTAAACCACTAGTTAAATTTAATTGATTATTTTGATAATTGTTATAAGTCATGGTTTTAAATCTGGTACAGCAAGCCATTATAATGATCTTTTTTACAGAGAATACCTCAATAGGCTTGATAGTTTACCCTTCTAGAGGAATTACACCCCAGGTTTGTCAGAGTCTGTAGTATATTCTTTGAGGATGATGGTTTTTCATAAAATCTATAAATATTTGCTTGGGGATTATTGTCACTACTACTGTACTTGGTCTTTCCAATAAAAAGCAATATACACATATATGTGTGTCTAATTATTCCTCTCATCTTTTATTTCTCCCATTAGGAGTTTTAAACTTTATTTGAATAATTAAATCATTTATGTCTTGAATTAAAGAGATGCATTTAATGGTTTCATTTGTAATAGATTCTTTTTTATTGTATCTCTAGCTATTTTTCATGGATGTACAAGGATGTAATTGGTTCTTATATTTTTTTCTAAAAATTATCAACTTTGGGGGAAAATTTATTGTATTTTTTGGTAACTAAATACTACCAGCATTTCTAATGCTATTCTAAAAATAATTAGTAAAAGGGACTGGATAGTCTACTCTTGAAAATAGCTTCCACTTACCTTAAAGAAAACTAGAATGAGAAAATTTGGATTCTCTTTTTCCTTTTTAAACGATAATTTATTTAAAGTTTTCTTTACTTGCTCTTTAGGCATGGTTATTTTGGGACAAAGTAGCTGCAAATACCAAAAGGAATTATCAATCTTTCTAGTCCATATTCTACCAAAGATAATGTAACACTCACTGTGGGTTCCATCAGCGGCAGTGTACTATTTTTTTTTTTATTTTAAAACTAAAAGAACAAAAACACTCACAAACATACACACAGTAGCACAAGAACAAGACAAAAACTGAACTACAGATAAGGTGGCAGGGGATCAACAATGGTTGTTGTATTACACGTTGGTAGTTTCAAAGTGTGTAGTCAGGACAATACAAATAGACATACAAGATTGATCTAACAACTAATCACCGCTTGTTTCCCACATCAAAACATGAGACAATAGTGCAACCACGTCAGCCATCCCGCACATACATACATACCTACTCAGCTATCCCCCTCTTCCTCCTCTCCTTCCCTTCATCCCGATTGCTCTCTACCCTTGAGCAGTCTCCCTTCATACCTCCCGATCTATATTCCCACCTCCAGGTTCCTACACTAATGATACTATACGCTGTTTGCACATGCACATCTGGTTTACCTCACTTATGAGTATGGTCTCTAATTGTGACCATTTGCCTATAAAAGCCCCTAGATTGTCTTTCTTTACAGTTGAATAATATTGCATTGTGTAAAAATGCCACAGTTTTTTAATCCAGTCCTCTGTGGATGGACATTTGGGGTGTTCCACGATGTAGCTATTACAAATTTTGCTTCTATAAACATGGATACACATATATCGCAGTGATATGCTGTTTTCAGATCTTCTGGGAAAATACCCAGAAGGGGGATAACTGGGTTGAATGGGACCTCTAGACCCAGTTTGCTGAGGAATCTCCAAACCGATCTCCACAGTGGTTTCACCAGTCTGCATTCCCACCAGCAATGCAGCAGAGTTCCTATTTCTCCACAGTCTCGCCAGCATTTGTTATTGGACAATTTCTTGATGCTGTCCAATCTTACTGGGGTGAGATGAAATCTCAATGTTGTTTTTATTTGCATTTCTCGAATGACTAAAGATGTAGAACATTTTCTCTTATATTTATTTGCCATTTGTATTTCTTTACCTGAGAAGTGTGTATTCATCTCAGATGCCCATTTCTGGATTGGGTCTTTGAATTTGGACAGGTTCATGTTTTTTAATTCTTTGTATGGTCTAGATAGAAGGCCTTTGTCTGAGGAACAACCAGTTAGGATTTTTTCCCAATCTGTGGGTTTTCTTTTTACTCTGCTGGTGATTTCTTTAGATGTGCAAAAACTTTTCAGTAAGATGAGGTTCCAGTTATTGATTCTTTGAAGTGTTTCCCTTGCAGTTTGATTTTTGTTCGTGAATTCTTGGCAGTGTACTTTTAAGGTTTAGATAGAGAACGTTCCCCCAAAGTCTCACGTATTCGGAGGTGGGGCTTGTAAGGTGATTGGCTCCTGGAGGTGCTGTGCTCACCATGCTGTGAGGCTGGGGGCGTGGCTAAGGGTGGTTTATCTACCTCCTCACCTTCTCCCTTCACTTTGTGCTTCCTGCCTTCTGGGACTGAGCATTTTCTCCTGCCAGGCCCCTCTGTCATCCTGTTTTTGCCTTGGAGCCAGCCAACCATGGACTGAAATTGTGAACAAAAGGTAAATTGCTCCTCTTTTTGTGAGTGCCCAGTATTTTGTTCCAGCAACAAGGAAGTACCTAAGCTTGCATGTAGCATAGTCTAGGACTGTTCTCAAAGATAGTGTTTAACATTCTGTGTGGTTTCTTCATTAGTTCTGTGGGTGTTAGCAGCATGCAAAGAAGACCAAAAGTTTGAAAATAACATTAAACAACACACTACATTAAAAGTTCCCCTAAGTGCTAACATGGTTTTTATTTTTTTCCCCAAATTTTCCTCTTCCCTCTTTGGGAGTCACCATCTGCCTTTAATGATCACTTTACCCAGCTTCCTTGGAAAGTCTAAGCTGTCTAAATTTCAACTGTTTGAAGAAATTTGTAAAGTAGGGATTTAAAAGTGTTTTGCTTGTCTCCTTGAGTGGATGTTTGAAATTTTTAAAAAAATTTATTTTGGGGGGGTACCAGGAATGGTACTCAGGACCTTGCACTTGCCAGGCAGGCACTTGTGCCATGGAGTTGTCTCCTTAGCCCCCAAATAGTCAGTTGTTTTGTTTTGTTTTTTTGGTACTGGGAATCAAACTCAGGACCTTGCATGCGCTTGCCAGGCAGGTACTTATGCCACTGAGCTGTATCCTCAGCTGAATTTTATAAAATGCAGAGAACAGCTCTTTCTAAGAGTGGGTCACCACTGCAGAGCATTTTGATTAGATTCAGTAAGTGTGTGGTCTGTCTACTTTATGGCTGCTGGGGCTCCAGGTAATTACAGAAGGATGCAAACACTGAGTGAAATACAAAATATGATCTCTGTCTCCAGGTGCTGTGGTTTGTGTCTAGATGTACCCCCAGAGCCTCATGCCATCATGGGGAGTGGGTAGCTGGATCTAGTTTGTTATTGATTCATGGCCAATGCTGGAATTAAGGGTGTGAGGGTTATACCTGCTCTAGGGCAGGTAGCCTCTATACAATATAAGGGACAGCAAGAGGCTTGTCCCCGCTATCTCTCCCCTTGTTGTTTTTCTAAAGTCTGCCCACCATGAACTGTTCTTCTCTGCCGAGCCACCCTGCCTTGGAGCCAGCCAATTATGGCTGAAAACTCTACAAACTGTAAGCTAAATAAATAAACCTTTCTTTCTCTAATATTGGGCATCAGGTATTTTGTCTCAGCAATGAGAGAAAAGTAACTAAGACACCAGGAAAAATATCTCTCAAACACTCATGTGCACAAAAATGCCCTGGGGCTGTGTTAAATGGCTGCTGCCAATTTAGGAAATCTAGAGTGGAGCCTACAATTCTACATTTCTAAAATCTCCCCGGATGGTTCCTGTATTGTAGGTAGCAAGATCCCACCCTCTGGATGGGGTGACGTAGGGGCAGAGATCAGGAAAAGGTAGATATCTTTATGTAACCAAAAATACAGAAAATTGGAAAGATCAGTGTGGGGCTAGAGCATGGGAGAAGGCTTCCTGGTCAAAAAGATGGGATAGGATTCAACTGGAGACACTCAGATTTCACAGTGCAACTTAAGATTTCTTCTCTTTGGGGTCAGGAGACAACACAACCTCAGGGACACTAGTCTGTCTTTGGAGAAAATGTGACTTGTCTTTTGTAGGATTCAGTGGTCAAGATGTTTGAAATTGTTCCTGAAGCAATGTGAGGGGATGCTTCTCAGAGAAACAACAATGAGATGTTGCTACTGGGAGCTTGTTACCACAGGTGCACATTATACAGTGGGCTTCTGATAGCTCATGTGTTCTTTTGAGCACTTGTGGGCTATTGCTTCTCACATATGATGTTTCACCAATCAGGATACATGTGCGCTTCTCTGTGACCAGTCACATGCTTGGTGTTTGTAATGTTACTAAAGATTGCATTTAGCTTTCCTTAAGCACCAATTAGACTCCCAAGACAGCACAAGTAACCCCTGACTGCAAGCTGTACGTTTGCTCTGGAACGAACACACATTGGCTTCTGGCCCCCAGGGGTGGTCCCCAGAAAAGCCAAAAGATTAGATACTTTTATCTTCACAGCTCACTGATGCCTTCAGTGGCCCTATCCCTTGGGGACCCAGTTCCGCTCCTCTTGATCCCCTTCCTACTAATTTCCACACTCACACCACACCTGCTGTTAAAGGGGCCCCACCCTGGTTGTTCCCTGGGGGCGGAGCTATTGTAACAAACTCATTTCTCACTTTGACCCCCTTGAACCCCTTTCACCCTGCCTTGGGCTTTCATTTTCCCTGTTCTGGTCTCTTCCTTCCTTCCCAGAGAGGTGGGTCCCTAACTCATCTCAGGCCCACCTCCAATCCTGCCTGCTTTGTGAAATATTCCAAGACTTCCCGGCGTGAGTTTCTTGATCAATACTGGTGATTCTATCCATGAACTAACCTTGCTGCTTTTAGGTTGTTTCTTCTCTGTCTTCTTATTGCTATTTTCCATTATCATTAGAACTTAATTCAGCTCTTTAAAACCTAATAATCTCAGCTCCCGTGCCACAAAACCTTCTGGAAATGAGAGTTTGGATCTTATAGCGTTATATGGAGAGTCTCATCCAAATAAAATATTTATTTAAAATTTGCATTGATTTGATAAGCCTGTTGTAAGAATTTCCAGAATGACCATGGTGAGTTCAAGAAGGTCATTCAGGTAAGTTGTTAACTGGGGCTGCCATGGCACAGCTGCAGAGAAAGACAGCTTTGAACATGTGCGTGAGCCTGGCAGAAGTCACTGTGATCCCCTCTTTCTGCTCCTACACCTTCGGTGGAGCCTCCTCAGCTGTTGGGTTAGCCCTATTGCCATGGCAATAACACCCTCTGCTGCACCCATTTTTTAAGCTACCAAGTAAGAAAGGGCTGTGGGCGGAGAGCACTTCTCAGGTCTCCTTGGCCGGCCTTGCTCCATTTATATGGCCCTCCCAATAGAAGTGGGGCAGCTCTTCACAGGCACACAGGCTGAGCTGGGACAGGCCTCCCACTTTGAGGGGCATCACACCCGCCACACATCCACCATGCATTCCCTGTTCTGCCTTTGGGATCCTTCTGTGATAGGACATGCTGGCTGCCTTTGGTCCCACTCTTCTGTGGCAATAGTGAGAGTCAGGTGGAGGTCAGTCTGGCCAGCCCTGCCTGGTTCCCTGTCCCCTGAGAAAGTCAGTCTGCATCACTCCTGTGGATCAGGTAGGGCAGAACAGCCTTCTAGCCCAGGGTGATTGCACTACACCCCAGCTTTTGTGTACAAATGCCTTCCTGGACAACAACTAATTCCCCGACTTCAGATGGGTCTTTGTCCCCTCCTGGTATCCCCTAACCTATTGTACTTCAAACCTGGTTCCATCACTAAGAATAGCAGGGCTTTCCCTAGTTACCTCTGATTATGAGCATCTGACTTGCTTCAGTTCTGAGAAACCATCACTGCCACCTAGGAGAATGAGGAGAAGCCAGCCTTCTCTTCTGCTGTGTCCTTTGATGCCAGCCACATGGGCCACACCTTCCTGATGAGGTTACAGCTAGGCTTTCATTCTAGGGCTCTTCTCTGGTGAGCATGGGCCTGACTGCTGTGTTCCCTGCCTTCCCTCTTCTGAGTCTCGGAGGCTCTTCCTGGAAAGGCCAATCTTGCAGCGCACCTCCTTCTTCCAGAGAGAGAGGGGTGTGGAGGCGGGAATTAGAGGCACAAAGGAAGTGGAAGAGAGAAGGCTGAGGTGAGCCCACGAGCAGTGGTCAGACTTGATCCTCAGAACCCTGGCTGGCAGCCAGCTTTGGGGGCTCTGGGGAACCCTACATGAGGAGACTTTGGGTGCTGGACACTTCCACTTGTGTGGACACAGCTTCAGGGTGTGGTGAGCATGGCAAGTGGGCACGTCTAGACCTCTACCCTAGTGCTTCCTCTTTAGGCCACACATGCTTCTGGCCTCTGTGATGCCCAACCAGAGAGGAGAATAAAATGGTGCGACTGTCTGCCCTCAGGGAGCTTCCAAAGAGTGCTCTTAAAATGGCCCTAGAGTTGCTGAGCAATCCCTCGCACCTCCTCCTACACCATTCAGAAAGATGAAATCTCACTGTTGATCACCAACCCTGAAATTGCACGCTAGGGTCTTTAGAGGGGTAAGATACTTTGTCTCCCGTGTATTCAGTTAAAAAGTTGGACCTCTTAGTGACAGGGGAGAAAAAGTTGAAAATGTTTGGATATTTGGAAAATAATAAAATTATAACCCTCATTCAGTAAAAATTCATAAACCTAGATACATTCCATACTGGTATTTAAATATTAAAAGAAAAAATTCTTAAAATACAAAAAAAAAAAGTAGGTAAATGTTTACTTGCTTCCAAGCCAGAAAAACCTCTCTACAACAATGGAAGAAACTATGGAGGAAAATCAGATTTGATTACATATTAGATTAGGAACACAATGTATCAAGCTAGACAGAAACACTATTAAATAGTAAATGTCAAATCAGGGGAACTAGCATTAAATACGGCAAGGGATTGATATCATGAATGTACAAAGAGGTTTTCCAAATCAATAGGAAGACTCCTTTTAAAAGTCCATAAATCACATACAAACAATGTTCAGTGTTATTAGCAATCAAAGAAATGCAAAATGAAATGAGGATGTGGGATACTCTTCATGAAAGAAGTTGACATTAAGACAACAGCCAAACAGAACTTAGGAGATAGAGGAATGTAACCGACCCAACACAAATGCTTGCTCGTGTATAACTATAACTTGATACTCCCTAGAAACCTATTTTAGGATTGAGAATTTAAAACTTAAAGTGTCCCCATGAGTTTCTCTACCAATTACGTACCTGGAAATTAGTGTGAAGAATTTTTGTGGACCAGAAACTCACATAGGCTGCACAGTGTGATGCCACTTATGAGAATAAACCCTGAGAAGCAGCCAAACCCTACGAGGACGGCAATGGCTGAATAAATCTGAGTGGTGGCGCAATGGATAGCAACATAAAAATGCAAACTATGTGAAATGAGAAAAGGATTCGTCAGTAATTTGGTATTAAAAATATCAAGAAAAATAAGTAAAGTATAACGCAGTACCTGTGTGTTAGTTTTCCATTGCGACTATGAAGAATAACTAGGTTTAATGGCTTAAAATAGTACCACTGGTTATTTTGCAGTTTGGACAGAAGTCTCACAGGGCTAGCGGTGGAACGTGCGCAGGGCTAGCGGTGGAACGTGTACAGGGCTAGCGGTGGAACGTCCTCAGGGCTGTGTTCCTCCCTGCAGGCTCTGGGGAAGAATTCCCTTCCTTGCCGGACCTTGTTCCTGCATGATTGAGACTCATTTTTCAACTCGGTTAAGAACATACTGTGTCAAACTGGATTGAAACAGTACTAAGGGGCTGTTCCCATCTCCTGGAGGGCCTGTTCTTGCTTCATGGTCTTTTCCTTCATCTTCCAAGCTAACAGTATCCGGTGAGGTCTCTCCTTCAGTCTGAATCTCTTTTTCTATCTTGTCTCCCTAGCTTGGGAGAAGCAGTCCCCTTTTAAGGACTCATAATTAAATGGTTTCACTTGGAAAATCCAAGGTTCCTAACCTTAATCGTGTCTGAAGAAGTCATGACAAGGCTTTTCTTGCCATGTCCGGTGACATTTCACAGCCACTGGGCATAAGGATGTGGACATCCGGGGGATTCTTTCATCTTGTCTTCCACACTGCAGAGCAGCACAGGGCAAGCATGTGTTTATGAATCTAGCAGAAAGAATGACAGCGCCTAAACAATATTATTTCGGGGTGGTAGAATTAATAGATTACTGTTTTTAAAGTTTTCCTTCATATTATTTGATTAATATTGGAAAAATCAAGATAAGTATTAGTGCAGCGACTCAGGTCAGTTGCATAACTTGGTGAACAATGGACACACACACAGGAGTTACTTCCCTTTTCAAGGGGAGCTTGTAACAGAGGAGGAGAGGCCGGGGGTGCTATCACCGCCCACTATGTCTGAGTGGTTCATTTTTACTTTTCAGAGTTCTCATAGCTGTTATTCCTTTACCTTTCTCTGCACCACCACCCTTTCCTGGAAAGGTACTGGTTCAGGGCCTGAGTGTTACTCTGGAAGATAGTCAGTAGATATTGACCGGGCATTGTCTCTGCACGGGGCATGGCGGTAGGTGTTGAAGATGTGAGGGGGTGAGGTCAGAAGGCCACAGACCACAGTGCACTGAGACAAGACATGGAGAAAGAAGGTCCCATTTCACTGAGCCTAATGCATGATGTAAGCTAAAGGAAGTGGTTCTCTGCTCAACTTTGTGCGATGCTGTTGAGTGCGAGCATGTTCATTTTCTGCTCCTGTGTCCCCAGTTCCAGTGTGGGCCACTGTGTCTCCTTATTCTTTGCTCTGGATTCACCACGCGGATTCATATAACCTTATCCAAATCACAGAACGTGTGTCTACCTAGATACCACAGATTCTCTGGCTGACTTCTGGTGCCCTTTCTGTTTTAGCATCTGTGTTGCTGGCCAGTCCATCAACTCTGTCATCGTCCACTCCTGCCTTCTCCTGTCAGAGACCAGCACGCTAGCACAGCAAGCCTGAGCTCCACACTCCCATCTCGGCCTCCCCCCTTTGCTCCACACCCTCAGGGATGGCAGGCAGCCTTCGGCGTCCCTAGGCCTCCAGCTCCTAAGGGCCCTGTCTTGCCCTGGGGGTTCATCGACCTGAGCAGGGCTGTGATGACAGAGGGACAGGGGATGAGCTGGAAGGAGGTCTGGACTAACTACAACAACTGTTTGTGGAGTCACCCTTTGCGCAGATTATCTCATACCTTCTCGAGGCCAAATAACCTTCTGATCTACCTGCCACCTTTGACAGACATTCCCAGAGAGGGACTAGACTGCAGCAGAAAGGCCGCTGCTGCCAGCCTTAAGGTGTGGACAAGAACTGCTCCTGGGCTACCACTCCATTGCACCACACTCAGCTTCCCTCGACCTCTTGCCCTCCTGGGAATGCACATCTGGCCACTTCAACATCCTCATCATGACTTTACACTCCTGTCCCTGGAGTGAGTGTTCTGCCCACATTACTTTGTCCCAAGCCCCCAGGGGCGATTCTCATGCTTTCTGCTCTCTGCTTCTCCTCCCTGCTTGCTGAAAAAAGACAGATGACCCAGCAGCTGTGTCCACAGTACGTTCACAGATTGGTCCACCTCTATTTCCTGTTGACATTTGCTTTTCACTTGCCCTAAGGACCAGTCCAAACATGTCCTAATGTCTACAAGACTCCTTCAGGATCAGCAACAATAATAATATTGTTGTATAGCAATTATAATATTATTAGCAAGTTGTTCTTTGGTATCTAACATACTCCAAGATATCATATAAATGCATAACAATGACTAAGGTCTTGAATCATCTTGGTGACCCCATAAGACAGGGAGGTGTATTATCTTTTTCATTCACAGCTGAGGAGACTGAGTCATAAAGAATTGAGAGACTTTCTTCTGGTGGTGCTGGGATTTGAGACCAGGTGGTAGCAGCTGTGTGTAGACACATCTTTGTATTTTCTTTTTTCTCTTTTAAAGAGAGTAAAAATTAAAAGAAACATTAAAAATGATAAAGAATTTCAAAACAAGATGATAGGAAATCAACAATGGTTGTTATATTGCATACTATCTTCAAAGTAGTTGTCCGGATTACCAGATACAGGCATGCAAAATTGATCAAAAATTAATCATTAACTGTTCCTTTCAATAAACCAGTAGAAATTAGTAGTGCAATTACTTAGCTATTGTGTGTATATATAATATAAATTTATGTATATATAATATACATTTATGTGTGTGTGTGTGTATATATATATATATATATATATATATATATATATATATATACTTTTTCCCTTTCTTTTCTCCTTTCCCTCATTCCAGTTGTTCTTTCATTTTGAGCAGTTTCTTTCCCTTTCACGGTATCTATTGAAAGTTTTCAATTTTATTTACTCTTTTGGTATCTTACACTAGGAGACAATCTGATGTTTACACATGCAAGACTGATTTATTTCACTTATGAGTATGGTCTCTAGTTGTATCCGTTTACCTATAAAAGCCTTGAGTTTACCTTTCTTTATAGCTGAGTAATACTCCATTGCATAAAAATATCATATCTCTTTTATCCATTCCTCAGTTGATGGGCATTTGGGTTGTTTCCAAGCTTTAGCTATGACAAATTATGCTGCTATAAACATGGGTGCACATATATTGCTGTGATATGATGTTTTCAATTCTTTTGGCAAAATACCCAGAGGGGGAACAGCTGGGTCAAATTCTAGTTTTTTGAAGTCTCCACAATGATTTCCACAGTGGTTGTACCAGTATACACTTGTATCAACAGTGGGCATGCATTCCTTTTTCTCCACAGCCCTGCCAGCATTTGTTATTGGTTGATTTCTTGATGGTAGCCATTCTTTCTGGGGTGACATGGAATCTCAGTGTTGTTAATTAGCATTCTTGAATGACTACATGTTTTCATATATTTATTTGCCATTTATATTTCTTTATCTGAGAATTATGTATTCATCTCAGATGCTCATTTTTGGATTGGGTCTTTGAATTCAGGGGCTTGATTTTTAAAAATTCTTTATGTGTTCTAGATAGAAGTACTTTGTCGGAAGAACAATTGGCTTAAATTTTTTCCCAGTTCATGGGTTTTCTTTTTACTCTATTGGTGATTTCTTTTGATACGCAAAAACTTTTCAGTAAGATGACATCCCAGTTGTTGATTCTTTTAAGTATTTCTTGTGCAGTTTGGTTTTTCTTCATGAACTCTCTGCCTACCCCTATGTCTTCAAGATTTATACCTACTTTCTCTTCTAGTAGATTGTCTTGGTTACTTTTCTCTCGTTGCTGAGACAAAATGCCCAATGCCAAAAATGAAGGAAGGAAAGGTTTATTTAGCTTACAGTTCATGGAGGTTTCAGTCCATACTTGGCTGGTTCTGAGGCAGAGTGGCACATGGCAGAGGGCAAACTGTTCAGGGCAGCAGAGCACAGCAAAAACCACAAGCAAAAGGGAAGAATGGCTGCAAGCAACCTCCTTTTCTTCCCTATGTTGTAAACAACCTACCCCACCCAGGGGTCATGAACCTCTCACACAATCTCCATGCCCTCCTCTTCCACAGGCTCAGGATGTTTACAAAGGAAGCACCCCAGCTTCCTCCTGAGTCACTCAGCTAAACCTCTAGATTCCCTACGTTGACACAATGTATCAACCATAACATAGATTTAGTGTTTCTGTTTTAATATTTAGATCTTTGATCCATGTTGACTTTAGTGCATGGTGATAGACATGGTTCTACTTTTAGTATTCAGCATATGGAATCCAGTTTTTCAGGCACTATTTATTAAAGAGGCTATCTTTCCTCCAGTGAACATGTTTGGCCCCTTTGTCAAAGATCAGTTGGCTGAGTGCATTTGGAATTGCTTCTGCATCTTCCAATCTGTTCCATTGATACTCAGGTCTTTTTTTTTTGCCAGTACCATGCTGATTTTATTGCAGTAGTTTTGTAGTATAATTTAAAGTCAGGGATTGTGATGTCTCCTGCCTTGCCTTTGTGGCCCAGGATTGCTTTTACTATTTTAGGCCTCTTCTGGTTCCAGATGAATTTTAGGAATGTTTTTCTAGATCTGTGAGGTGTACTGATGGTTTTTTGATTGGGATTGCATTAAATCTGTATAACAGTTTTGGGAGTATGGCCATTTTCACAATGTTGGTTCTTACTATCCATGAGCAAGGAATATCTTTCCATTTTCTGAAATCCTCTTTGCTCACTTTGTACAGAGTACTGTAATTTTCACTGTATACATCTTTTGCTTCCTTTGTTAGATTTATTCCAAAGTATTTCATTTTTTTTAATGTAGTTGTGAAGGGTGTGGTTTCTCTAGTTTCTCTCTTAGTCAGTTTGTTGCTTGTGTACAGGAATGCTATTGATTTTTGAGTGTTGATTTTGTATCCAGCTATTCTATTTTATTTGGTTTTTAAGTCTAGAAGTCTTTTGGTGGAGTTTTTGGGGTCTTCTAAGTAGAGCATCATGGTCATCTGCAAACAATAATTTCACTTCTACCTTTCCTATTCTTATTCTTTTTATTTCTCTTTCTTGTCTAATTGCTTTGGCTGGTGTCTCCAGAACTGTTGAATAGGAGTGGTGACAGTGGACATCCTTGTCTTGTTCTTGATTTTAAAGTGAATGCCTTCAGGTTTTATCCATTTAGTATGATGTTGGCTGTTGGTTTTTCTTAGATGGCTTTTATCAGATTGAGGTAAAGACCATCTTTTCTGTTTTTCTATAGGGTTTTTATCATGAATGAGTGTTGGACTTTATCAAAAGCTTTTTCTGCATCTATTGAGATGATCTTTTGATTTTTGTATCTGACTCTGTTGATATGGTATGTTACATTTTATTGATTTTCATATATTGACCCATCCCTACATTTCTGGGATGAATCCCACTTGGTCATGATGTATAATCTTCTTCATGATTTGCTGCATTCTGTTTGCTAGTATTTCACTGAGTAGTTTTGCTTGTATGTTCATTAGGGAGAGTGCCCTGTAGTTCTCTTTTTTGGTTGGGTCATTCTCTGGTTTTGGTATCAAGGTAATACTTGTCTCCAGGAATGAGTTAAGGAGAATTCCTTCCCCTTCAATTTCATTAAACAGTTTAAGAAGTATTGGCATTAAACCTTCTCTAAATTCCTTGTAGAATTCAGCTGTGAATCCCTCAGGACATGGGCTTTTTTTTTCTTGGTAAGTCTTTAATTATGTTTTCAATTTCATTGATTGATATTGGACTATTTGGGACTTTTATACCTTCTTGATTCTGCTTTGGTAATTCATATGTATCCAGGAATTTGTCCAGTTTTTCTGTGTTTTCCATCCTATGAGAGTAAAGATTTTCATAGTAGGTATTGATGATCTTCTGAATTTCTACAGAATCTGTAATGATTTCACCCTTTTCACTCCTTATTGTATGAATTTGAATTTTTTTCCTTTTTGATAAGGTTGATAGGGTTTATCAGTTTTATTTACTCTTTCAAAGAACCAGATCTTCCATTCGTTAATTCTTTGTATTGCTTTCTTAGTCTCCATTGCATTAATTTTTGCTCAGATCTTTATATAATTTCCTCCCTTCTTTGGGTTTTGGGGTTGATTTGCTCTTCTTTTTCTAGAAGCTTGAGGAGCAGCATAAAGTTGTTTGTTTGTGCTCATTCTGTTTTCCTGGTGTGAGAATTCATTTCTATACATTTCCCTCTGAGGACTGCTTTCATTGCATCCCACAGGTTCTGGTAAGTTGTATCTGCATTTTTGTTTGATTGTAAATATTGTTTAATTTCTTACGTCTGTGTATTTTCATCCCACTCTCTTAGTAGACTCTTTGGCTTTCTGTGCACTGAAACAACTCAGGCTGCAGGACAGCTGGTCTCTCTCATTCACCTTCTTTCATATTATACCTTCTGATCTCTAGGACTATTATATGTCTATTACTTCAGTCTCAGAAAATGGTATTTTCCTGCCCTCTGGCCAGAGCCCTGGCTGTGTCCTGGCTCTAAGTCTCTCAGCATCTCAGCCCTTGCTGTTATTCTTCCATACTCACCACCAGGATCTTCAATGTCATGAAAAAAAGTTATCAAATGCTACCTGTATGTCAGACACTCTGCAAAGAATTAAGCATACAGTACACATATGGCAGGCCTTGGAATCAGAGTCTGCACAGATGAAGAGTCTCAAGCCACTCCTTGTAATGCAATGATTCAAGGTGGTAGCAACCATGTGGGAGGTTAGGTGAGTCATTATCATACTGCTCAGTACAGCATCAGAGGCTCCAACCATGGACTGCTTCTTGTCATGGACACTTGTATGGCATGACTTGGGAACCCAGTGGATGGACAGAGGCTTCCTGAGGATGGGTCAGCAAGGCCTCAGCAAGGTCCTCTCCACAGAGTTAATACATGATGTGCAATTTGGAGGAAGAAGAGAAATGTGCCCAGTGGATGAAAGTATGAGCAGAGGAGAAAGGGAACCTTGTGAGAAACACCAGGAGACAGAGCAGCGATGAGAACCAATGAGCTTCAGAAGCTGCAAAAATGCTTTTGGAGCAGAGGGGGGCCCAGGCTGGGAGCTCTCGGGCTGTATCGAAAGGGTCTTATTATATATATATATATATATATACACACACAAGTTTGAAATTTATATTTTACCAACTCTCTAGTGCTTAACAAAGTGACAGCACATAGGACTTGTGTAACTGTTTCTCAAACTACAATTACAAGGGGAGGGTATGTCAGGATGCTCTGAACCATGCCTGAGACTTTCTGATGTTTTGGATTTTAGCACCCTTCTTGACCTATTATTCCACTGCTTTCTGTGCCTGCCTCTTTGCAGAGAACAACATTGGCATTTCTTATGTAGTTTGACCTTTTTCCTCCTACACAAAGGAAGATAGGGTAAATCCTAGGAAGCGCTTGTTCTGTGAGGAAATAATGCCAGTGGTACCCACATCTGAAACATCTTTACTTGTTCTCTTGGGCATCCAAATAGGTGTGGGCTGCAGTGGCTTTGGAAGAACCTAAGGGCTGTCATCTGGGTTAGGGAGAGGGTGACATTCAGCGGGGCCCTTGGTCCATGGCAGGCTCTGCCTCTGCTGAGACTCCCAGAGAGTCTCACATCTCCCATGCTCCCCACTGGAAAGTGGGCCCGACAGCTTTGGAGTACAGCCTCAGGCTCCAAACCAGTCGAGCCCTCAACCCCAGTGTTACTGCAGTCCTCTGCCTCAAGCGCTGATTTACACAGCCTGAGTCTCTGTCTTCACCTCGCACCAATGAACACTCCCTTTCTTCACCTTGATGTGGTCATCAGCATGAGTATCAGCTGGATCTTTTCTAAGCTGTGTTCCACAGAACACCAGCTCCACCGCATACTAATTAAATCAGGTCAAATGAGGCAAGATCCTGTTCAGACTTCTCTACTATTTCCAAAATCTCTAAGAAGGGCTGTATTTTAAAACTTGCTCTGATTACAGAAGCAATTTCTTTCCAGCCAAAATTAGAGTACTAAGTGTTCCATGCAACAGGTTTTGGGACATGCTGCTTAGTGCTATTCTAGGCATACAGTGACACCACCCTTATTTACTTAGGATGCATGAGAATAAGCTATTGCATTGCTATAGGTTTTCCAATAACTGAAAATTAACTCTCTTTTGAATACCATATGGACTCCAGTGTTCCTGGAACACATTACATACGTGGTGGGACAACATTTTGAGATAGTCACTACTTTTCTTCCCCTCCTTGTACTTCCCTTCTTTTCTTATTCCAAGCAGGGTTAACCTTCCTTGGTTCATTGTTTCAGAGAAGAAATATGATGGGGCAGAAGCCAGAAGTAGCCTTTACATCTCTCTGGTCTTGTTTTCCAAGAACTCAAAGGATGCCCTGAGTTGATAAAACAAAGAGGATCTAGGGCACAGACACATAGAAAGAAAAGGACAACTTTTCAGAACAAGAGCAAACGCAACCTGGGTTAGTGGGAGGAGCATGAGAATAGCAAGAGAGAAGAGGGGAAGAAGAAGAACGAGGGGCTGGGTGGGTAACAGAAAGCAGAGGAATGAGAGACAAACAGGCATCTTGATTCTGGGAAGGAAATGATGGAGTGGTGTATCCAGGCCAAAGGATCTGGGCACAGTCCTGCAAAAGACCTTTAACTTCCAGGAGTGGGTCAAAAGCATAGGTCCCAAAACTGGAGTGGGGAGCTGGCCTACCACAGACAGCTCACCAATAATCTGGGACTCAAGGGCCGAGGAACCAGCTGGTTACTTGCCCTGATGCTTTGACATTATTCACATTTCTTGGAACTCTTGACAGAATTGAAGAGTGGGTAGAAAAGTACTATGAAGGCTTGCAACCCCTAGTGGAAATGATTATGGATCAAGGAGAGTTAAATTTTATGATTATTAATCCTGATACATCAGCTTCACTGGATGAATAAACACCTAGCATAATAGTAAAGCATGCTTTTGTGGGTATCTGGGTGGATCACGGTGGTGTGACCTTGAGGTCTAGGTCTGGTTCCTGGCCCTCTTTCCCTGCTCTCCTTCCCAGCTACCATAAGCAGAGTGACTTTGCTTCACCAAGTCCTTCTTCCTGATATTTCTGCCTTGGAGCCAGCCTACCATGCACTGAACTCTCTGTGTCTATGAGCCCAATTAAACGTCTCCTTTAAATTGTAGGTGTTGCGTGTTGTGTCTCAGCAAGAAGAAAGCAGACAAATACAACTTTCTTGCAAGCCTTGCTTCTGAGATGTACTATGTAATCTCTCTTGTGATTGGAGCTGGCTCTTTGCCAGGTCTTGAGAGTCTGGGGAGAAAAACCCTTTACATGAGTAGTGGCAGCTCTGGTGAATTTTCACTTCTCATGTCTGCCTTTTATATAATTTTCTGGTCAGCAGCCCAGATTTCCCTTCTTGATACTTATCGTAGGTACACATGGCCCTCACTATCTGCTTTTCTTTTCCAAATTTGCTTTCCTTAATGTGCTTTGGCCAGGAAATCAGATAACAAAGCTTCTTAGAATTAAGGATAAAGGGGGAGGAAATCAGTTCTGACAGCCAGCTTGTTTTCCTCATCTACAGACTGAGGGAGCTGTCTACATCATCATTTAGGTCTAGCTCAATTAACATTTTATGATTCCTCTGAATAGAGCAGGCGAGCTTTTATGCGCTGTTTTCATAACAGCTCTTCTCCCCATCTTCTTATTCCAGGCCTGTTTTCATGAGATGAGGTAGCCTGGTTTGTGACCTCTTGGAAAGTAACATGATCTAACTTGGCATTTGTTACTCATCTCACAGTTCATCCATTCACTTACAAAACTATTGAACATCTATTGGATACTATGTGGTTAGAATACAAAGACCAACACATGATCACTCCCAAAGAGGATAAAGACAAGGAAATTGATTCTCAATTTATTTTTGTAGTTGTGAAACCCTTAGGGACTCTGATGAAAGTCTCTTATATTAGAAGCCAACATTTATTGAGTACTTACTACATGCCAGGTTCTGTTCCAAGCATTTCAAAAGTAGTTCAGTTTCCTCAAATATTTATGATATAGTAGTAATTATCTGCTCACCCTTGAAGAAATGGAAGCTAAGGCATATCAGTTTATTGACTTGTAATTCAAGGAAGAATGAATTGCAAAAAAGCCCTTTTTGTGTGGAGTGAGTTTGTGGCATAGGGAAAGCCTGTCTGTCATTCTTGGTGACTGGTGCTCTTGTGAAAGGGGAAATTCTGACAGATACATGCTGCCTGAGTCACTTTCTCATCAGTAGGATAAAATACCTGACACTCGCAACTTGAAGGAAGAGAGGCTGATTTTGGCTCATGGTTTTAGAAGAGTTAGTCCATGGTCTTCTGGCTCCAAGGCAGCACAAACATGGTGGGAGGGTCTGGTGGGCAAAAGCTGCTCACATTTATGGTGGCCAAGAAGCAGAGAGCAAGGAGAGAAGCCCGGAAGCAAGTACATCCTTGTAGGCCACACTCCCAGTGATCCACGTCTCCTGTCCAGACCCTACCACCTAACAGCACATTCAGGTCTGAAACTCCTCAGTAGATTAATCCACTGATGACCACAGCACCCCAGTGATCCAGTTACCTCCTAAGAGCCTCACTACACAACATACAGGCCTTTGTGGGGACCTAAACCATAACATACGCACGTTATGAAGAACACCTTGTAAAGATGAAGACATAGGTCATGATGATGGTTTTACCATGTCAAGATTGCCAGTAAGTCCCCAGAAACTGAGAGAGGGCCATGGTGCAGACATGTTCTCAAAACCCTGAGAAGGAACCAACTGTGCTGCATCTTGATCGGGGACATCTGGTCTCCAAAGCTCTGAAACAATACATTTCTGTTATATAGGCTGTTGGGTGAGTGGAACTTTGTTTTGGCTGCACTAGCAAAAGAAAGCACCAAGTAACCACAGATGGTTCTTCACTGCCTTCTGGGGGGCGGTGGATGAGCAACCATCTTAACTAGCCTTGGGCTGAGGAGTTTTCAGTGGCAAAGTCGGGGAAGTCACGGGGAAATTGGGATGAGCGGGTGAGTCTAGAGGGTGGTGCTTAACCACAGCTTGTTAAGTGTGAAGACAGCTGAATTGCTCAGGACAGTAGGATTGATAAGCAGAGCCATAAGTACCTCTCTCCTCCACTTTCCCACAGGGACCCCAAAGGCTCTCCTCTAAACCTGTCAGATGAATATTTAACAAATGCTGCTTTGCAGGGTCATCAGTGCTGACCAGTCCTGGTCCCTCTCTGTTGTCTGGCTGGGTTGTGGCCCTGTTGTATGAGATAGAGAATGCTGGAAATGGGGAAGGCCTGGCAGGGGAGCTGATGTCCGGTTTACTCAGGCACGTTGAGCTTACAGTGACAGTGGTAAGTCCAGCGTGGACTTAATGTGGGGTCATAAGAGTTAGATAGAACCAAAAGTGTAGGCTGTGTCTTTGAAAGGAGGGAAACTGGGAGGAAGTGCTGTGGTTCCAGAAGGGTGCAGAGGACCCAGGATGGAGGGTTGTCACAACCCATTGATAATAAAGACATTGCAGTGAGGAGGAAAGTAGGAAAGGGGGTGGACAAGTGTCTGGGCAGGTAGGAGGCAAGTGAGACATAGTCTGCCTTCTCCATAAGGTGAAAGAGTTGTGCATATGGCATGTCTGTGTTTACCCAGACAAACACATGGTTACTATTAGGTCTTCCTGCTGTGAGTGACATTCGCTCCCACTGCCTCCTTCAGCCCATGAAATCACTCCTCTGATCATATCAAATTGTACCTGGCTACTCCTGAGCTTTGGGAAATAGGAAGTGCCATGAGATACTAGCATTAGGTTTGAAGATCTGGCTGGACATTTCCCCCAGTCCTCTATTTCCTGGCCCAGGAGAGTCTGAGCCTATTAATTTTTAATTCAAAGAAGAATGAATGACAAAACCCCTCTCCTATGGGGTGAACTTTAGGTGTGGGCAAAGCCTGTCTATCATTTCTTGGTGATCTTACGAAACCCCTGTCCTATGGGGTGAGTTTGAGGTGTAGGTGGAGCCTGTCTATCATTTCTTGGTGATCTCATGTTTGTGTACTTCCGGCAGAAACATATGCTCTAAATCACAATAAGGAGACGGTACCTTGCATTTGCAGAGGGCTCTGTGCTTTATGGACACTTTCGTGTGCATAATCTCACATGATCCTTGCATAACATTGATGTGAATTCGGGCATGAACTCATACAATCCTATCACTATTTTAGGTAAGAAGTTAATTTATTGGCTCAGCAATAATTAAAAAGTGCCTTCTGGGATCCTCACAGATATTCTTTGCAGACCTGATGAGGGTTGCAGGCTCACACAATGAAAAAAAAATAAAAGTTTCAGGGACTTAAGAGATAGTTGTATAGCCCATAATTTGGGTGAACCATCAGGCTGGGTATTTTGGGGAAAAGTAAAGAGATATTAGGCAGAGGCTGTGTGCTCCAGGAGCTTAAGGTTTGACTGGGAGACAAAATGCACCGACAGGAAATGGTGACCCTGTAAGAGGATCTTAGAGGGTACATGAAAGAGGCAGTTGTAGTTTGGGAGGTCATAAATACTGTGGAAGGTTCCTGAAGGCTCCTTGAGCATGTGGGGTGGAATGGCCTCATCCTGTGGGAGAAAGAGGGTGAAGCACATGACAGAGTGCACTGCTCACCCCGCAGCAGTGCAACTCATCACATGCTGGGTGTTGTTGCAAAGAGTTAGAGTTGCTGCCGGCCAGCAGGCACCAGTGTGCCTAAAGGCTCAGGAATGGTGTATCGGTATTTGCCTGCTGAACTTTGGAGTGTCTCTCTCTTCCTCTCCCTCTCCTTTTTCCTCTTTCTCTCCATAGCCTAGCCCTAGGTAATATCTTGGGGAAAGTAGAACACAGGGTGTGAAAGTTTTCTTGACAGATAGCTAGAACTTTTAGAGGTCAGTGAATAAAGAAAGGAGAAAGAAAGGAGGAAGAAGGGAAGGAAGAAGGAAGGAAAAGGAAGGAAGGAAGGAAAGAGGGAAGGAGGGAAGAGAGACAGAGACAGAGAGTAGAGACAGACAAACACCCCAAACTATTTATTACCTGCTGATTTGAAGTGAGTCCACAACTTATGAACCAGGCTCCAAACTGGCTACTCATAATGTGGTCCAGGGACCAGCAGAATCAGCATTTCCTAAGATCTTTCAGCAACGGAGGACCTCTGACCTCACCGCAGAGCTCCTGAATCCAAATCTGTGTTTTAATGGCATCTTTAGGAAGCACATTAAAGAAAATCAGTCATCATGAACCCAGAGCAGCTCTTTATACTCAAACAACAGGGTCCAAAGGCTCACTCAGCCGAAGCTGTCTCTCCTCTTCACAGAACAAACATAAACATACACTTAAATCCTATATTTCTATGCATGCACGTATTTTATGTGCAAGCTGCAGCCCTAGGAATCACCTAGGAATCTTTCCTCTCCTGTCTCTAAATGGCAGCAGGACCCTCAGGGCTTCGCTCCTCACGCTAGTCTTGGGAAAGATGTCACAGATTTTCCTGAGGGTGACATCGGGTGCACAGAGGGAAAGTCAGGGCTCTGCAGATAATTGTGACTTCAAATTTAAGTTATCCCTCAAAGCCTATACTCTTCTTCTTTATAAAACAGGGCCACACATACTGGGATTTCACCTATGCCTTTAAATGTTTGAAGCTTACTCTTACGGCATAATTTCAACACGACATCTGGAAAAACGGTGGCATGTTGCAGGTACTCTCCTCTGAACAGCACAACCCACACTGGTTTTTATCCTCATTCCCCATGAGTAACTTGTTGGATGTTAGTAAATCATTCAACGTCTGTGACTCAGCTTCCATAGCTGTGTAGGAGCCAGCAACTAGAGCTGTCTCTGAGACCAGAGCTTACAGCTGGCAGCTTACGGGAGTCCAAGCATTGTTCCTTGTGGAACCAATGCCCGCCAGGTGGTTTGACAGCCTGAGTGAGTCCCATCGTGGTCAGAAACACCAGCACATCTAGGATGACTGATCCAAGAGACGGCGCCACCGGGCACCCTCGGCTGCTAACAGGGAGAAGCTGACTGAGCTGCACCCCTTTCTGGAGACACCATAATCCTCCTCAGAGACAGTGCAAGGATTGCAAGGCTTATGTTGCCCCAAAGGTGTCCAGCAATAAGGTGCTCTGCACGCCATAACCAAAAGGAAGCCTTTTAGTCATGGGCCCGTTTGATGGGATGTTGCAGTAACTCACGCATTATCCAATTAGGAGGTTTTACAGAAAGCTGTGTTAACTCCAGTCCTGCTCGGCAAAGTTGGTTAAGCAATTTTGTTTTTGGCTGCGGTTTCTTAAAACAAGATGAAGGTGCTTGCTTTGTGGTTGGGAGAAGCCGAGAGGTGCCCTGCCAGGGCAGTTAATCTGGGTTTTGTCTTCCTGCTGACACAAAGGTTTCACCTGAGCCACTGTCTTTCTGGTCCTTTCTGAGGCACAAAAGCAAAACAAAAACAGAGTCCAAAGAAAACAAAACTGACTGTTTCTTGGAGGTCTGTGTTGAGAGGAAAAAAAAGACCCCTCAGCTCCTTTGCTAAAGTATATTTGCTTCTTCTGGGACCCGTCTCCCTGTGCTCCCTTCCACTCTGTTCTCGCTCCTTTCTGTCGGGAACGTTTCTAAACCACACTTTCCTCGATCTCACCATCGCCTTGGCAAGGGAGCCCTTGGCCGCTTACCACCTTTGGTAGCCAGGTAGAGCGTTGTCCAGGGAGCAGCTCCTCCAGGTGCACAGAGGGAAAGTCAGGGCTTTGTTTCTTTTCGCTTACTTCTCCAAGTAGAAAGGAAGATTTCAATTTCTGGTTACTGCTCTGAATGTTGAAGAATAGACATTCATCAAGTACCTACTCTTTCCCAGCCTGAGTGGAAGGAGAGTGATCTCAGAGAAGACCACAGGATCCCTAAGCGCAGAAGATTCTGGACTGGAGCTCCAGGAAGACCTAGGTTCAAGCCCTGGGAGGCAAGAGGGCAGATGGTGTAGCCCTAGAGGCCTGTGACACAAGTGAATTCCTCCCAAGTTCTTCTCTTAGAAAATAACCTGAATTTTCCAGCCTATTCTTTAAAACACTCATTGGCTTTCATGTAGACATTGTAGGTAGATTATTTACCAGCGACTAAAATCAGGACTCCTGGAAAATATTTCTTTGTTGATTGTATTTTTTTAACTAGGAGTGTAGACCAAAGCAACGTGCTGTCCCCAGTGCCAAGGGGGAAGCGCAGGAAACAGGAGCCCAGTAACACATGGGTAATCCGAGGGAGCTCCACCTCATTACCTCCATGGGTAGGTGCACTTGTCCCTGCAGGCCCACAGGTGCCACACTGTCACTCAGAAAATACGATCCCCATCATTTTAAATGAATATTTGATCTGCCTTCAAAGAGTTACTCATTTGTAGAAACAGGGTTATCACGCATGAAGTGAAAGACAATATAGATATTAAATGATACCCTGACTCACTTGCAAAACAGATTAAAGATGACCACCTTGGTCATTTGTGACTGCTTATTAGTGAGTGGTAGGTGACAGATATTGAAGGGGATCAGGACACAGACACACACACAACAGAGCAGTCAGAAAAGGGACAGTGACAAGGCAGTGCTTGAGCTGACTGTGTTAGTTGTTTCCTGATACCCACAACTTAGAAGAGAAAATGGTTTATTTGAGCTCATGGGTTCAGTCCACGGTCAGCCAACTCCAAGGCAGAAATGGCGGGGTGGAAGGGCTTGGCCAAAGAATGCTGCTCACCCCGTGGCCTCCAGGAAGCAGAAAGTGGGAAGGGAAAGGCTAGAGATAAGAGCACACCCCTCTAGGTCATGCCCTCAGGAACCCACCCCCAATCAGGCCTCACCTCCTGCTGTCAAGGCAGAGCTGTGGATTCATCAGTAGGTGAATCCCCTGGGGTACCGTGTCCCCATGATCAATCAAGCGCCTTCCACACACAAGGCTTTGGGGGACATATGAGCTCTAAACCACCATGTGAACCAACCAGGGAGCAGCCTCTTGTTTCCTAGTCACAAATAAGGAAGCTGAAGACATGAGGATAGGGTTCTCCTCTTCCCAGAACCTTGGCCTGCACCTGGGAGTTCAGTAGTTTCTTCCCTATGGTTTGTTATAAGCTCAGGGCTCCCTGTAGGTCATCACTAGGGAAAGAAGCCTTTTCAAATGACACGTGCTGTGTATTCCTTCCTACCTGTCCCATCTTCGTGTCACAGAAGCTCCTTCTTCCTGCATTGTTAGAGCCTTTTTGGCTTTTCTTAAATGACATGTGCTCTCTTCTTAGGTAACACCCTGCAGCTCCGTCCAAGCCAGGCATGCTCCACTTCCTCTAGAAGCCCTTCTGTGAGGGGTCTGGGATGCTTTGTACTAGTCATGACCTCTAGAAGAAATAATAAGTTGTTATTTGGGGCCTAAGAAAAGGAACAGGTGAATTATCCTTTCTCTCCTAAACCAGAAGCTACTCAAGGGAAGAACTGATTTGATGGAAGTCATACTCAAGAGCTCTTCATGGAAAGTACTTTGAACCAAGGACCAGCGTGAAGACCAAAAGACCAGCCCACCATCAAATGAAATGCCCAGAGTAGTACGGGGGCAAATACTAAGACTGGCCATATCTTAGTGGGTTTTCAAGCAGAGGTGCTTCCAAGGAGAATGGTGAAGTACAAGAGATGATCAAAATATATGGTGAAAGTTTAAATTTAGTAATAATCTCACAGTATAAACACGTTGCCATCAGTCCCCTTTGGAAATAGTCCTCCTTGCTTTGAGTATACTTATGCTATAGTTCTGGCCACTTTCAGAAGCAGTTTTGGAAGTCTTTTTTCTCAAGTGTCTTTATGAGGTATAATAAAAAATATGGTGAATGCTGCTGCTGAGTTCTAATAAAAAGACAGGCTCCTAAAACCACAGCAGCGGCATCCTCACCCACCTTATTCACCAGATCTGGTGCCACCGCGTGACTTCTGGTGCTTCCCCAAAGTCAAAATGATCATGAAAGGTAAACATTTTGAACTGATCCAGCACATCAAGTTAGCACGACTAGAGATACCCGTGAAAGAAGACTTCCAGAACTGCTTCAGAAAGCAGCAAGGATGGTGGGGTGAATAGGCTGGAGGTGAGGGGGAGGGTTTTGCTCTAATTTTTTTTTAATTTCTAAAATTCACAGTATTTTTTTAATCACAAGTTGTGTGTACCTGTGCCTCAGGGTCTCATTTTGTGGCTCCCCTTCCACCCACAAAACATCCTCCTGGGTGGCTGCATTTTAATAGAAATAACAAAACTTACAGAAAGGAAGGCTGGATGGCCCCAGTCTTCGTCCGGTCAGTCTGGGCAGGAGAAGGCCAGGAGGCTGTGGGGGCCAGGAGTCCTGGCTGGGAATGGGAGAGACACAGAGGAGGAGGTAGAACTCATCCTCCCAGGGTTGTACAAACCTCCTAGGAACCCCACTGGAGAGACATCTGTTTCCTTTTCCACGTCACCTTTGTGCTATGTCATCCTCAGCTGGATGCCATGGCTTGTAGCACTAGCATGTGGGAATGAACCAGAGTAGGAACCTGAAAAGCATCCTCAGAGCAAGGGTGGGGATCACAGCACCCTTCACATCCAAACTCATCTTCTGCTGCCTGGCACCATGCTATGGAGAGATCTACAGTGAAGGAGAAGCCCAAAGGATACACATCTCAGGCACTCTAGGCAGTGAACCGTAGAGGTGGCTGTGGCTCCTTGCAGGTTCGGAGAATGTAAATTTTAACAAACTCCCACACCGGAGGGTGCATGCTTCCCGACATCATTCCACACCAGAGTGCTCAAGTGGCTACATGTATTTCTGTTTTAGGTATTTACCCCCTTCAGACACACACATGTGCTATTGTCTTTCACGGGCAAGAACAAGATATAGTTTATACTCCCTGGATTACCCAGAATGCCTAGAGCTGTGCCTTGCATGTAAGGAGCATCTATTTGTTGGATGAATGGATGGGTGGAGCTTCTCATTTTAGAGCCATCATTCCTTTTATGAAGGAGAAACATTTTTCAAAACAATGCAGGGTCCTGGGGTGTAGCTCAGCGGTACCATGCATGCCCAGCAGGTGGAACGTGCTGGGTCTACTCTTCAGTACCAAAGAACAATGCAGTCCTTCTATAAAAGAAAACAAAAGCACCCCTGCATTAGTTATGGACAGGTGCTGTGGAATTTTGTGGGTCAGGAGTCTCTGTAGCATTCTGAGTGATGGCATGTTGTGCATTTTCTGGTCCCAGGGGTAAAAATTTACTCTGTGCGTCTTTATAGATATCTTGCCAGTGTCCACAGCTTTGGTCCTAAGTGATGATGCCTTTGGGGAGAACATTAGTGTGGGTTCAGGTCTTAAGTGTTGTTGGCAATAATCTGGACTCTATGCTGGAAGGTATCCCACTGGCCCTGGGCAGGAGAGTAGGGAGTGGCAAGGAGGCTGGAGGTGGTGTGGGTGAGCAAGGAACAGGGACACACAAGAGGGACACGGGAGGCAGACAGAGTGCAGAAGGTCATGAAGCTGACTGCTGTCCCAAGCGAAGGGTGCGGTTGCCCTGGGCCCCAGCAAGGAAGATGCAGGTCAGCCAGCACTACAAAACACTGTGGTATGAAGGTGCTGACCTAGGTAATCCAAGAGGAAAGCAAAGCACAGGTGGCTGTGTCCTGGCAGCAAGCAGACCACAGACACGCAAAGGGAGGAAAGAGATCAAGAATCTCAGTTTTGGATTCATTTAGCTCTGAACATTTTTCTAGCTCTGCTGCTACTTTTTAGCAGTGCAGTTTAAGGAAAACGCTTCATATCTCTACTTGCAAGTTTTTTTATCTGTCATACAGGAGCAACAACATGTAATGCAGACCCTTGAAATTGTAGAGAATTACGGGAAAAATGTACTCAGAAAGTCTCAGAGGGTTTGATCTCTAGGAATCACCCAGATTCCATCCATGGTCACTGATAGGACTTGGTTGATGCCAATGAACTTGTGTTTTAGACCGAGGAAGGGAGAGTATGAGAAGATGTAGCTTCCAATTAACTTTGTCACTGATTGCTGGGTAACTGTGGGCCAAATGCTGTTCTTTAATGAATGGGGGTGCACGAATTATTAAGATTAATGACTGTCACAGCTGGTAGCCAGATGTTTACATGATTCCCTCTGCTGTGGTGTAAACATAGCAGAGGAACAGGGTTGAATGACAGAATTAGGCAAATAAGCACGCTATGTTTTTGAGAGAATAAATGTTGTTTTAGAGAGTGGGACACTAAAAGTCTCATGTATTTTGATTAGGCTAATATTAAAAATTAACATCCACAAGCCAGTCAGCTAAATGAGGTAGTTTTAGACAAAAGTGACCCATGGGGGCCCCATGTGGGAATGCTTCCTGTGATTTGCGGGGTAACATGTGTGGGAACACTCCCTGACAGCCAGACCTTGCCTAAATTGTCCCCTGCACAACAGAGAGGGTTAAATGGCTTTAATCACGTCTGGTATGAAAGGGCAAATCATTTCTTTTAATTGGGGAAGGAAAAAACATCGCTTTGCTCTATACATATATTTATGTTCTACTTTAGCCTCATAATTATTTGTGCAGCTGTCAGAATTTCACAAAATCTAATTGGAAAATGAAGCGGAATCCAGACTAGCTCAATACTTTCCAGTGGTGTCCAGTAAATAAAAACTCCACAGTGGCTGGTGGACCTCATGCCTGTCTCTGCTCCTGAGCACAAACCCTTGAATAAAAGGGAAGGAGGTTAATTAGTTGGAATAAATTCATGGGATTTTGTAAAAAAAAAATAACGCGAATTGAAGTGATGAAAACAACAGAAACGGATAAGGGATAAGGAGCAGAGCCCTGAGAGGCCCGGTTGTGTAGAACTGGGCACCTCGTTCGTTTGAGGAAGACGGGGAAGGGGTCCTGACCGTTCTGGTCTTGAACTACTAAATCCTGAAGAGGCTGAGGGCCAGAGCCATGCAAGTCAGCAGTGAGGCTGACAACACAGCTCAGCTGGTCACAGGCGGAGCATGGGGTCTCTGCAGGGTTTTTGTTGGTTGTGTGGGAGAGAGTCCAGAGGGTCTAGTAATTACATCAGTTTTCAGGACTTGGGAAGTTAAATCACGGAGCTGAATATTAACTCTCCATGTCTTCACTCCTTTATTCCTTTGCTTAGCAAATGCATATGCATAGACTAGTTGGCACTGCATGTGCTCTCCATCAGCTATTGGCTCCAAATGATAAAGGAGATAGTCAGGAGCCCCGGTGGGCAAAATCTTGGCTTCTCCAAAGTGTCTATGCCCTTATCTTGGAAACCGTGTCTGTGTTATGGTGCACAGCCAGAGATGATCTAAGATGGAGTTAAGGTTGCTAATCGGTTGGCCTTAGAATAGGAATGTTATTTTAGATATCTCGGAGTAATCCTGGAAGTTCTCTCAAGAGGAAAGAGTAGACAAAAGAGTCGGTGGCAGAGTGATGTCGTGCGAGAAAGACCTAGCATTGGTGGCTATGAAGGTGGCAGAAACTGTGAAGGAATGAGTCACGTGTGGAACTTGGGAAAGGTGAGGACATGGATTTTTCCAAAGAGCCTCCAGAAGGAAGGAGTTCCTGCAGGCACCTTAACCCGGAGACTCCTGCTGGGCTCTGACCTCCAGAACTGCAAGGTAGCACATCTGTGTCACTGTAAACCACGGCATTTGTTGTCATTTGTCATGGCAGCCATAGGAAGCCACACAGATGCCATGGCAGCAGAATGGAAAACCAGCCCCAAATTACACCACTGAAAGGAGCATAGATGTCCCAGGAGAGGACAGTGTTTCCTTTTGAAAAAGGAAGTTCACTGGCAACTTCCAGTTGGATTTCTTAAGGAATTTTCCTCATTCACAATTACAGCCTCAAGGTGGTGGGTTCTCGATATGTCGTGCAGTCTTTTCTCAGGAAAATCCTATCTACCTTTGTCACAAACTATGGTCATTCTGGGGCGCTGCCCTTGTGGGAAAGTTCAGTGGCGAGACAACAATGTCAACTAGGAAGGTGAACTTTTTCTCTGCGTGCTCTGATTGCATTGCCTCCAATCCTGCTTATCATTCACTCTTTCCAAAACTGAAGTCCCACAGCTTTTATACCTACAGACTGGTGGCCAGAACACAGGGTTGTGGTATTGTTCCTCAGATCATCCCATGTTCTGCTGAGCTCGTCCCCTGGGTACTCCTGTACCACACACTGGGCAGACAATGTAGACCCCACCAGGGAATTCCCAAACCCTACCCAGAAGCATTGTTCTGCCAGCTCTGGTTGTTCCTAGAATGCTGTTTCTTCCTTGCCCTTTCAGTCTTATTGTTCTGATGACTGCCAATCTGTAGGAAAGTACAGGATGAATTTTTGTGAGGGGCTGAATTTGCATAGCCTGCCTTTGGTTGTTTATTGTGAGGTGGAGCAGATTCAGCCTCTTGCGCACAATTTGTGTGCATCTTATTGGAGGTTATTGGGTTAGATTCATCCTACTCATTCATGAGCTGGGCATTGCTATGCATGTGCTGTCCAGGCTTAGCCTTCAACCACTTTCTTTGCTCAAATTTGGAATGCTGTCTCTGCTTGCAAATTATTTTTCATAGGGTCTCCTCTCTCTCTCACACACACACACACATACACAGGCATGTGCAAGGTTACATATATTTTAGATAGTTCACCGCCAGGTTCAAGATCTACAAACGCCTTTCCAAGTTCAGGGCTGGTAAATCTTTCTCACTTTGGTTAAGCTATTGTGTTTGGTTAAATAAAATAAATTATTAGAGGAAGACATGGAACGCACGGGCCAAGGTCTGTGTCTTCCGAGAGTACAGTTTCTTGGCCTCACTGCACCGAAATTTTGGATCAAGTACTGATGTACTGAAGGAGGCTGTCTTGAGTACGGTAGTTCTTTTCTTTAATCGGCATCCCCAGCCTCTGCCTTCTAGTTGCAAGGCCAACACCTCCTGCAATAACAGTGAAAAAATCTCTCTAGGCATTGCTGAAAGTTCTCCAAGGAAGGGAGATCATAAACACTCAATTTCTTGTAGTTCGTTAAGAGCCTGAGAAAGATGGGTTCAACTGTGCTCTTGGCTGTGGGCCATCTGTGGACAAGGAGTTGGACAAGATTGTTGGGTCCCCAGGCTTGGATGTGCAGCCTGCGCTCCAGGCCGCTGTCTGTGTCCTGTGGATTGGGCCCTGGGTTACTCATGTCCCCCTTTGCTGCGTTCTTCAGCGGCAGCTCAGATCCTTGCTAACAGACCCCAGTGCGGTCGAGAGTCTCGAGCAGAAATCACCATCATTATTTTTGCTTGGGTTATTGTTGTAATTTTCAAAGAAAATGTTCCCAAAGCTGAGGAATGACATGGTATTTTATTCAGTTCCTTAACAATTATAGATCTGCTCTTTACTGGCTACTTCATATCCTATGACATCTTAAATAAAACCCATATAGTCCATGTTCGCTGCCACTCACCTCCCAAACATTTTACAAAATGCCCTGGCTTGGGGACAGCACATGAAAGAGATATTTCGTTCCATTATTTTCCTTCCAATCTCCCAATATATGATCACCAGATTATCTTTTCTAAATCAAAGGTTGGATTGCATTTCTGTTCACAACCATAGAACGACTCCAACTGAGTGCAGGTTTTCCAGTTCATTGTTAGGGTTTTCTGATGTCCACCTTCAGGGTGCCTCTTTCCTATCTATCTGTCTATCCATCTACGTACCTATCCATCATTTATTTTGGTGCTGGGGATCAAACTCAGGACCTTATGCTTGCCAGGCGGCGCTTGGCCACACCTTTTCTCTTTAGCATGTGTTTTTCCACTCCCTTCCTCCTCTCTCCTTTCTCTCCTTCTTTCCATCCATTTCCCCAGTGCTGTATTTTAATCAGTTATTTCTCTAAATGTGGCCCAGTTCATCCAAAGCGGTAATTGTTGCTATGCAGATTTTCAATCCTAATCTCCTAAATTTCAGGGACAGAGCCTGATCATAAGCTGAAAACTATTCTTAAGACTCAGACCACATTTTTCTCTTTAAAACATTGTTTTTCTTCTGGTACTTAGCATATTTTAGGAGAAGGAGAAGGAGGAGGAAGAAGGAGAGGAAGGTGGGGGATGTGAGAGAAGGCTGTCGCTATAACTTATGCACTGGAAACCGTGGTAGACGCTTGACGTTATTTCATGAAGTCTTTGTGATCTTATTCACTTTATAAAGATGGAGGCTGCAACTTGGAAAGTTGCATTTACTTGCTCGTGCCTTACATTATGTAAGTGGGGGAGGCTCTTACCACAAATCCACAAAGTCAGTCCTGGCTGTGACCTCGTTCTTTATTCTGCTGTTTCTTTCTTTGCTTGCCTTATGTTCTATTGAGAAAACCTTGTGTGTAAGACCTCAGTCAGGTGGCACAGTGGAGAAAGCATTCAACTTAAAGTCAAACCAATCCCCGCATAGATTCTGGCACTGGCATTTCTTGGCTTTTTCCAGGTGGTTATAGTGTGCAGGCATGTGCCTTCGGCCTTAACGTGACCAAGCAATAAAGGAAGAGGGACGAAGATGAGAGGTAGAGAGGACACGCATGTACAGTCCAATAAGGAAGCTGGCTCACTTCTGTTTATATCCCAAGCCTTAGATCCACAACTAACCTAGCCTCAGAAGAAACTAGAGCTTGATATTTAATTCTATGTGGCTTTGAGTTCAATTGAAAATCAGGAGAGATTGAATTTCCTATCCCATAATAATGGATATCTACTGTTTCCCCCGTGTTTTCCAATTTCCAGTTACAGTACTTTGATTTGCCCCTTCTATCTAGCAATGCGTGAACTTCAGATGAATCGCATTCTAGGCTCTAGACAAGTATTCCAGGTATAGCCAATCAGAGGAGGTATGTGATACTAGCAAAGCCAACTCACCAGACAAAAGCAGGTCCTGGGATTTTGCTGAGTCTCTGCCAGAGAAGTATCCTCCCTGCCACAAACTTGAAGCTATGAAGAGGGAGACCACAGGCCTGCAGAGACTAAAGCCACACCAGAGGGACACAGTGGGGAGGCAGGAGAGTGGTGGACTCTGATTACACCATGAGGCCCCAGATCAAGTTAGGAGTTTGCATGTTTTATCAACAGGTGGTGATGCATTTCTTATTTTGCCTGAGCTGATCCGAGTAGAGTTTTCTGTCTTTACATAGTGCTAAATAGAGATTCAAAACATGATCATGAGTAGGGTACCCATAGCTACTCACAGCAGCATGCTGCTTTGCTCATAGCAGAGTCTCCAGAATTGACGATTGAGAGACTGGAAGAAAACATAAATAAGAGACTGAGACTCCAAATCAACCCCATCAGCTTACATAAATTCCAATGGTTTCTTTTGTTCTCCATATCTTTGGGAACCATGTTTATATTTGGGAATCACAGTTATAAAAAAATAGGCCAGATGGCCTGAGATGGTTTTCAGAGTTCGGCTCAAGACCTTGAAAAGAAACCAGAAAGGGAAGATCTCCCCCGTTCCAGCCAGGCTGTGTCCATATGTGGAAGTAGAACTGTGCCCAAATAGTTTCCAGCTAAACATTTCCTTTTCTCTCATCATCTGTTGCTTGTCTTGCTGGTGACAGGATTCAGAGAGGGCAATGTTTCAGGGTTCCAGATGGTGGGGCAGCTCAGGTCTGCAGAAGGGGGATGGAGGGGCAGTTCTGCCATAGGCCCTTCTGCAGGGCAGGATATGAAATTAATTCAAGGGCAGGTTGCTTTTGTTTCCAAAACAGATTCAAGCTAGCCTTTAATAAAAGATACATATATAGTAGAACTGTTATAGCAAAGGCAAAAGGTCAAATTCTATGTAGTGAAAATCTGTTATGTCTATTAATTACAAGTGGTTAAATGATAGTTTACTTTTGGAATTTTATCATGTACACAGTTAAGGGCACTGTTTTGAGCCCTGACATGTATCATTTTACTTACTTCTCAAAGCAGCTCTATGAAGGTGCCTATTACTGTATGCATTTTATGGCGAGGGAACCGAGAGGCTTGGAGACCAGCATGTGGAAGTCAGTCACACATACACGCAACACAGCTGAGCCCAAGTTTTAATGCAAGGCATGGGCTTGGCAGAGGTGAGCGTACCAACTCCTTTCTTTCATTAAGCATTTTCTACATCTATAAAATGGGGCTTGTGCCGAAGACTAAAAGAGGTACTAGGGACTGGCACAGAGCAGTGTGAGGAACCCAGAATTGGCTATACAGCTGCCTGCCACCCTGTCTTATCTCATTTCAGTAAAAATCGAATAGTATCCTCACCATCTACTAATATCAGGTGAATGCTAGATTATTAGCTATAGAACTGAATGCTTTCCAGTGTAATTTGTACAGGACACCATCTGTCATCATGGTGTTCTGGTGACCTTGTTGCTTTTGTGCCTCTATGCAAATGACAAAAACCTCAAAAACTAAGAGGAGAATCCCAGGGGTTCAAACTGGGCAAAAGGGAGACAGTGATGGGATGTGAAATAATTACATGGCCCAGAGAGAGTCTGTCAATTTTCCTTACTGAGTATGCAAATCCCCAATAAAGCTCATCAAATACAAAAGTAGGATTTAGCTGGCCTGCCCAGCCCCCCTCACTGTGTGCTTTTGAAATGAGCTCTTCCTTTTGTTACGCGAATAAATGACAAGCTCCCTATCTTAGCATCCTCAGGACATGACATTGTCAGTCAAGGCTGGTGAGCTCAAGTCAACCAGCCAGCGATTGCGAGTGGGGGGGCTCCTGCTGTGCAAGTCCCAATTGGCATGAGGATGTCACCACTGGTCCGCAAACACTGTCACTAGTGGTGCTGTGGATAGACACGTGTGTGTGCTGAGCCAGTGAAGTCCAAGCACAGTGCACAAATGCAAGTATACCACATTTAACCTAATTAACTGACACCCATGGGGTGCAGGGATCATGGGCTTTTGAATTCACCAAATGTGAGCAGCTTAAGTTAGGCCATTCTGCACTGTGCTAAGCTGCTCAAGATTCAGGCAGGAAAGTAGCATCCTTGTGGGAATCTATAGCTGCGTGCAAATATACACAGAACCCAAGCTTGAACCTCCCCTTCATCTAACAGTACTTTCTTCTCAGGAAAAGTGAGGAACAGTAATTAGTAGGGAAACCCTTGACTTGTTGCTTCTACCCCAGGGATGAGGCCTCCTGCTTAGCAGCCTGCTGGAAAGCTCTACTGACCACTTTGCTTCTGAGACTCAGGTTCATTTGCTGGCTGCTGACCAAACCAAAGAAGGCTGTTTATTGTTGAGAAAGGGAAAAGGATTTATTCAAAACTAGTTCATCACCCAAATTACTATCTCATCTTGTACAGGGATGTTGGAGTCTTCTATAGTCAGGAAGTGTGCACAGAGGGATCAGTGAGACAATACACATGCCTAGGCCTGTTTTGTTCCTCCTTGATTTCTTTTCCCGCCTGGATGAAACTGGGCTTGAGCTCCTGGGACCAACATCTGTATCTTCTGTCTACTCATCTGGGTAGGCGAGAGGGGTGGCATTTGTGCTCTAGGCCTGCAGAAGTTTGGAGATACCATTTATCTCTAAAGAAAAATCTAACTTATATTTTGTGGGGACTTCCTTTTTTTGAACAGAGTCTTGCTATGTACTTCAGGCTGGCTCATACATGTGGTGAACCTCTTGCCTCAGCCTCCTGAGTGCTGAGATTACAGGCGGGTCCCACCACACCCAGCAAGAGAAAATCTAACCTTTAAAGTTCATTTGCTGTGTGGGTTAAAGAAACTTTGAAGGAACTTGCACGGGCCTGGCAGCTAAATGAATCTGCTGCCTCTGTTTTCTACTTTTCCTTTCTCCCCTTCTTCTCCACTTTCTTCAATATGTCGTCTTTTTCTCTTCACCTTTCTTCCTTTTAAAATATTCCCAAATAAGCACTGTGGCTCCAGAGAAAGCCATGGAGAGGCTAGAGAGGTAACTCAGGCCACCTGAAGGTCTTGGGCCTTGATAACCATCTACCAGTTTGCAGTGACCACAGATTCTTCAAGCTCATTCCTTTACCTGGGCCTGTCACTGCGTGCCTCTCGCAGTCAGCATTCACTGTGACAAAATGAAACACGATGTGGTATGATTTTATGACATCCGCTGCTACACATGAACGACTGGGATAAAAACCAAAGAGCTCTTCTTTCTGTAAAAGTGTCCCAGATCCTAGAATTAATACAAATGTATTGCAGCTGATGGGCAGGGTTTTCCAGTTCCCATAATTCAAAACATCTAAGTGGATTTGTTAGCGGAGGTAGACTTAACTGTGAGCCAAATGCAGACAAATTGTGTCGAAAACTGTTTTCATATAAAGGCCTAAATGTAACTTTGTTCTATTCCCACGAAATCTCAATCCATAAGGGGTAAAAAGGCGTGGGAAGAACAGGGTGAGCTCGCAAAAGACACCAGGTCTCTTGGACTTCTGCTGTAGGAACGGCTCAGTCCTGTTATTAAGACAATCCCACAGGCTCTGGCTTTGGCCGGTGAGTGGTAGCTTTCACCTCTAGCACGGAAGCTACTGGAGAGTCTCCCATGTGTCTGCTGGGCCTGGTGAGATGTTACAGGAGAGGGCAAAGTTTAAAGAGAGAGGGCTAACTCTGGGTTTTCTTGGCTTGCCAGAATGCACTCTCATTTCATCTTAAAAATAATATTTTGATCCTAGACCATACCACGTTTTTGGCTGTGTGTTACCCTTGACAAGCTATGCTTGAATTACTGTAGTCTCACACTGATCACAGCTGAGTCCATTTTTAGCAATGTCAAAGGAAGGAGGAAGCAGAGAAGGGTGAGTGCATTTGATCCAGCTCGCTGAAGGTCAGCCCCACTCGCGCCTTCCTGGCAGGCCAGTGCTGCCTAGATTCCTCACACAGCATCCCCTGCCTGAGCCCTGTCCCTCTCCTGGAGGCCTAGAAGGACATCTAGATGGTTCACTGCAAGGCTGCCTTTGGTCTTCAATGTCCCCCTTTCCTCTGAAGGAGGCGAGTGAGCAGGGACCAGTCTGGACACCATCTGTGGTGTGTGTATGTGTGTGTGTGTGTGTGTGTGTGTGTGTGTGTGTATCTGTACAATTACGTGTTCCAAGCCACAGCTTTTTTGGAATTATATTTGTTTGACACAATAGTAACTGTCATAGCTTCTATTGGACACTTTATATGTGAACTAGAAGCTTCACTTTTAAAAATGTCTTTGTTTTCAGTTTTACTGTGAAATACTACATACACGTAAAGGAGTGTAACACACATAAATGAAGGCATGTCTAGATGTATGTCTGTATATACTAGCATAAAGAAAAATAAAGTGAGCATCCAGTACTTAGCACATTGCTGTAGGAATGAAAAATAAATGTTTCCAAGAGTTTGATGGACCCCAAGTGGAATTCTCTTTTCCTCTTACTGTTTATAATTTCTTCCCATCTTACTGTTTTCCATTAGCTATGGACGTATCTTTAAGTAAGCACTGGTATATGAACATATTGTTTGAAATTTACACAAGTGGGATCTGTGATTGCATCTTGCTCTACCTCCCAAAGTGATTTGAGATTCATCTGTGCTAATATTAGCTATAATTCGCGCTACTCTTCATTCTGTAGCACTGGATGTTAGGACTGTGTCCCAATTTATCGCCATTCTTCTGTTTATGGACCCTGCACTCTTCCTGCTTGCTTGGCTCCTATGGCCTTTCCCCCCTTGAATGAATTCCTATCTGGTTCCTGTTGCACATGTGAGAAAGTTTCTCCCGGGCACAAAATGTGTATGAGAGAAGAGCCACCATCAATTTTCCTGCCTAACACCAAATTGCTTTCCAGAGTGACTGTCCAGATGTTCACTGGGACCAGCAACGTGAGCAAGACCAGCTTCTCTCCTCTACCTTGGCCAGTGTCTGGTGTTGCCAGACCAGAAGCTTTGCCAATCTGATGTGTACAGAAGAGAGATCACTGGATTTTCACTTGTACTTCTTGGGAGGCTAACAAGCCCAAACATCTCGTCTCATGTCCACTTGCCATTTAAGTTTCCTGCTTTGGATATGTGTCTTGGCTGTTTTCCCTCTGGAATTGTTTTTGCCTTTTACTTGTTGATAAGTAAGACCTTTAAAAAAAACTACATGCCAGACGCTAAGATTTTGTTGTTTGTCCATGTCTTAAACCTCTTTTTACCTTCTCTATGATGCTCTTTCATAAACACAAGTTTTTAATTTTAATGCAGGGAAAATTACCAATATTTTCTCTTATGGTTACTTTCTTCATCCAGTTTAAGGAGTCATTCCCAAACATTAAGAGCTCTAAGACAGCTTCCTATTTTTTTTTCTATGAAAAGTTGTATTTTTCCCCCAGAGAGCCAGATAAGTTAATAACAGCAAAATATGTTTCTATGTACTTCACCAATGAAATAGGACTTTTTTATTATTTGGTATGTATTTTTAAAGTTTTTATTGTTAGTATATGTTTGCAATGCATAATGATTACATTCATCTTAGGGAATCGGTACATGTAAACATTGCATCTTGAACATTTTTACTGTGAAAATACTTTGCTTTTGCTTTTTACTTTTTCTACCAAAAGCTTACAGGTTTCCTTTTCACACAGGAGTCTTTAACACATCTGTAGCTGTGTGTTATGGACAATATGAGAAGAAAATAATTTACTTTTTCAAACGGATGACCCAGAGTATATGAATCAGCCTAAGCTACCCTCACAAAGTCCCACAGACTGTGTGGGTTATGTAAGAGAAATCCGGTTTCTTGCAGTGCCGTAGGCTGGTTGTCATCAGGGCTGGTTTCCAGCAAAGTATCCTCCCTGGCTTGTGGATGTCACCTTACTGTGATCTCACAGGGTCTCTTCTCTGTGCTGGGAAGGTGCTTCTGATGTCGCTTCCTCTTCTCACATGGACAGCTGTCCTGTCAGGTCAAGGGTCCACTGTATTACCTCACACCTTTGTTAGCTCGTGATACACCCTATCTCCACATAATTCCCCAGTGGGGTTAGGACTTTGACTTATGAACTTGGGGGGTGCACAGACCCCTCCCTACAGGGCGCCGCACCACATTGGTGTTTGTGTATGGTGCCTCCCACTTCTGCTGTCTATCAAGTTTCCCTGTGCATGGGTTTCCAGAGCCCATTCCATTCCATGTTGTACGTTGCCTTCCATGGGTCCATTTGCTACACATGTACCAAGAGCGTGTTCTCCCCTATTGAAGCTTTCTCTATAGGTTGTGATTTTTATTAGTCTCCTTGCCTTGTTCTTCCTCAGAAATACAGCAACATTTCTTAACCTTTTGCTCTGCTACATAAATTTTAGAATCATCTTGTCAACTTTCACTAATAGTCTCATAAGAATTTATATTAGAGTTTATTGAATCTATGAATTGATTTGGAGAGAATGGGTATACTCAAAATATTGAGTGTTTGGTTCCATGCTGCTAGACCCAAGTACCTTCCTTCTTAAAGTCATTTTCTACTCTTTCAGTCATGGAAGCACTGGGTCAATTGTCTCTGCCAAAACTTTCAAAGTCATTTCTGGTTATGTCAACTATTATGTAGATGGTCCATTCAAAGGACCTGTCCCCTCAGCACCTTGGCTGAATCAGTACACCTCCGCCACTCATTCTAGACTTCTTCATGAACTTTTACTTTATCTTCTCCAAATTTTAATTTTAAACATAACCATATTTGACAAATACTTCTATCTTTATAATATTAATTATTCTAGTATTTCAACCACAGTAATCCTTTGACATGTTGGGAACTGCAGTGCATTGGCCAGACCATTTTTTTTCCTTATATAGTACCTGTCTCTCATTTCTGGTTTCTTTGGTTAATTTCATACAACACAAACAATCTTTACCCCTTCTCTGCATTAGACTCACTTTGGTAAAACCACAACGTTGGTTAAATGAAACTCTCCACTTAAAGATTCTTGCATCTCAGCAGAGTGAGGCTAGAAAAAACAAATCTCACAATGCTAGGTGGTCTCATTTTAAATTTACAATTTCAAAGCTCAATTGGACCCTCAGCACTGTCCAGCCAATTTTCTTTGCCCCTCCAGTCAATGTGCTTCCCTACTCTTTGAGAAAATTATTTCACGCCTCCCATCTCTGCAAACCTGTTCCTCACTTCTCACTCTTGGCTGATGGTTTGACTTCCTATCTCACTGAGAAATAAGACCAATCAGAAGGAAAAATGTATCAGTCTTCCAACCCCAAATGTATTAATCTAAATCTATCTATGTCCCTGTCTTCTGCCTTTGCTCTCATGAATGAGATAAACTCTCCTAATTCCTAAGGAATTCTACAGACCAGATCTCACTTCCTGCGATTGATTCCAGTTCTCCCCTTCTGTCCTATATCACTTCCTTGTCTCTGATCATTTCCACCAACAGGCAGACATAGGAGAACATCTCTCTCCAGGGAAGAACTCTTCCCTGCCTCCTGCGTGGGAGGAGGAGGAAATGCTCAGTTTGGCAAAGAGAGGATCTGAGCTTAGGTCTTGCTTTTGATTGTCCTTCTTGGGCTGAAGAAAGCCCTATTCTATGCCTTCTCTTAAAATTATAACTTTTATAAGGGCAGAATCCTAAAAGGGAAGGTTTGCAATTGTCCAGCACTAGCACAGACTGGACAGTAATTCCACCTAGCTCTCTGCAAACATAGTCAGTTGCATTTAGTTAGGAGAAATAAATCCATGCACCAATTGTTTTGCAAGTAATGAAAGTAATATTTTGGTCTTTGCTTGCTTTCTGTCTCTGAGCAGATTAAGATCCTGGGCATACACAGAGTTTTTGTAGTGGTGGTTGTTTTATTTATTTTAGGTTCTGCAAGATCCTTTCACTTCTGATCTTAAAAAGAATCTTCCAGAGATCATGTCTTTTGCATCCTCACAGCTATGCTAAGAATCCCCCTCCATTAAAGCCACAAAAGGAAATTCGGCCTCCCTCACCCACAACTGGCCCTCCCCATGTTTTACTTGTTGAATGAAACTTCTTTTGGTGGGAGAATGCTTCCTACTTGTGCCTGCCTGGTGAGATGCAAGCTGACACAGTACAGAAACCAGCTGAAAACTCAATTTGGGAATATACTTTCCTAACAAAAAGCCAGTGACAATAGCTGGGCTCCAGCCAATCACAGGCAGCCAGCCGATGGTCCCTATTCAAATCAGACAAATGCTGAATCTATCCAGGAGCCTGACGGTGCAGCTCATGTCTGCCCTCCATCTGTACACGTCACCTGCCCGCATTGCAAAGCAGAGCTCTCAGCACCTCTTTCAGTTCAGAGCACTGCCCAATTTGAGAGCCGTTCTTTAGCCAATTAAATCCTGCTAGGTTTAATTTGTCTAAAGGTTTGAGTTTAACACACCCCTCTAGACTATCAGTCCTAACACACCGCTGAAGCCATTCTGTCAAGACTGCTAGCGACCTATGTCTTGTCACATCCTGTGGTTGGTTGACTCTCAACGTCTGAAGCATCAATCTGTTAACCTCAATTGCCATGGCTGATTATTCTGTCCTTCTCAAAGTGAAATGTTTCCCACCACCCTGCCTGTCCCGTCAACTATTTCTCTTCTTGGATGCTGCTGACCTAGGCTCTCCTCCTGCCTCCATGGGGGCTCACTGGCCAGTTCCTTCTCTTTCTTTCTTACTTTCCTCCCCACAACCCCCTAGTAGATCTCATCATATCATCCCCTCAGGGATCACAACTTCCTCCTCCCATTTCTCCAGACAAGCCAGCAGACTTGAGCCATGCTGTCACCCATTAGGAAGACCTGGCTTTCTTCGGATGATGCCTTCCCAACGGCAGCTCTTTTCTATACCCCCGAACTGCAGAATGGAGATGGCTGGTCCCGTTTCACTTTCTCCTACTGCTTCCGGTCACGTGTCACACAGACTCCCCCCCTCCGCGCCCCTCCCCTTTGGAAATTGACTTCTTCTGGTCTCACCGTTTGCTCTGTCTCCCGTCACCCTCCAGGTCTCTGCCCAGTCTTCCTGGGCACCAAACTCAACCTGGGTCTGGTCTTCTGCTCCTTTTCCCACGCACCCGCCCAAGGCCCTCAGCTCACTGCCTCTCCGCTTCCGGAATCACTCTCCCCCAGGTTTCCAGCAAGTGCCCAGTTTACAGCATTCCTGGCAGCCAGGCATTCCTGGATTGTCCTATCTTAAGCTCAAAGCTTCTCAGTTCAGCGCTCCTGTCTCCTTTTCATGTTTTATTACTCCTAATCTTTTTACGAAGCTCTTCTTCCATATGACATAACCATATTTTATCTTATTTACTTGTTTATGGCTGCTTTCCCCGGTAGGATAGAAACTGCTTTGTGAGGACAGTAACTTTTGTCAGTTTGTTTCTTAAGAAGAGACTGTCTAGTGGGGCATGGTTATGCACGCCGTAGTCCCCCCAGTCTGCAAGGCTGAAGCAGAAGGAGTGCAAATTTGAGCTCAACCCAGATAACTGAGTGATTTAGTGAGAACTTATCTCATAAAAATAATAAAGAAAGAAAGGCTGGGGCTGTAGTTCCATGCAAAAACCTTGAGTACAATTCCCAGTACTACAAAAATAAAGGTCTAGGAGGGTGTAGTGGTGTGTGACTGTAATCCCAGCTGCTCTGGAGGCTGAGACAGGAGGATCACAAGTTTGAGATCAACCTGGCAATTTAATGAAGCTATCTCATCTAAAATAAATAGAAGTATAGTTGGGATAACTGTCCTGCTGAGGTCTAATGGTTTATTGAAAGGAACAGTTAATGCTTAATTTCTTTTTCTTTTTGAACAATTTTGCATGCTTATATCTGGTAATCTGAACAACTAATGTGAAGACAACAGCATGCAATATAACAAACAATAATTGATGAATTCCTACCATCTTGTCTAGTGAAACTCTTGTATTGTTTCTAATTTTTTTTTGTTTGTTTTTATTTTTTATTCTCTTTCATGGTTTCATCAGTCTTGCATTCTTACATCTGGTTAATCTGAGTAACTTCATAGAGGATAACAATACGTAATATAACAACCACTGTTAATTCCTATCATTTTGTTCTGAAACCCTGCATTATTTTTACTGTTTTGCTTTTGTCTATGTTGTTGGTATTTTGCGATTGCTCTTTTTATTATTTTCTTTAAAATAAAAAATAAAATACAGTGAAATAAAATAAAATAGAGGGGGCTGGAAGGGTAGCTTAGGATTAGAATACTTTCCAAGCATTCACAAGCCCTGGGTTCAATCCCTGGCTCCCTCTCCCAACAGACAAAAGCAAGGAGTGTCTAGCTCATGCTAAGTCATCCTGTATTTGTGGAAGAAACAAATGAACAGGTGACCGATGGGATCTTCCTTGCCTGGAGCTTGTTTTTCCAGGGGATCTCATCTGAGGTTCTCCCTGCCACCATGGCTCACACAGAGCCCAGGACCTCAGATTCTGCATGTTCTCTCTGTGTCTTCAGACCCTCACCTCTTATCAAATGCGCAACTTTCCTGGAGAGCACTTTGACAGCATATATAAAAAATCAAAATGATTTTTGATCCCCAAATTCTGTTAATAGAAATATATCCTAAGGGAAGAATCTGAGACAAAATACACATGTGCAAATATAAGGAGCTCAGCCTTAATTGTAATAATGAAAAAAAATTAAAGCAAATGTAAATATTCATTAGTTGGCAGAACATAAATTCACAAAGTCAGCAGGAATTATTAGATGTGCACATATTAATATGGGCAGTGTTTATTACCATTAAAAGGTAGAATCTCAGGTTTTAATAAGTGCATTATAATCTCATGGTATTATCTATGAAAAAATATGTGACAGGTAGCATGTACATATAAATCTATTTGCATAGAGGTGAGGAGGTCTGAAAAAATAGTATCCTTTTTTCCCTCCTCTTTTGGACTTAGGTTAGTAGAAAGAAGAGAGCAGGAATGTTGGGTAAGACTTTCTAAGTTTGGAAATAAGAACAGGGATCAGAAAGCAAAAGATTGATAGGCGGCTTGGTTACATAACTTCTCCGTGTTCATACAGATAGAAGTTTCATTTATATATATGTAAAACTGTGAAATATTTTCAGTAAATATGTCAGGATGATGTAAATATATCATTCCAATCAATAAAGAAATAACTAAAGCTAATGTAACAGATATGAACAGCAAATTTTTAAGAAGAAATACAGTCGGCAAGAATGAAAGACTGTTCAACCACAGTAGAAATTCAACATCAGCTGAAGCTGTAATGTTGCAATGCCCCTGTTAAAACAACAAGTTAGAATATATAGGTAGATACACACACACACACACACACACACCAACACACATACACACGCACACACACATGTCTAATTTTGTGTCTACCCACCCAACCATCCATCTACCAACTCACTCACCCACCCATCCATCTGTACATTTATTTTATGTTGCCAGGTTATAAAAGTTCACAAGAGCTAAAACTATTTCTGTATGATTAATTTCTTTGTCCTTAGTACCCAGATCTGTGACTGAAACAATATTTAATAAACACCCACTGAATGAAAATACAGCAATGGAGTTACAGTGAACCCAACACACATTTTAAAAGAACAATTTCTATGGTGTCTTTCCAATCTACAAAGCTATTTCAGAATTATTCATATTTTAGATCTTTTTTTAACTTTAACAGTATCTAAACCTAATGAAATGTATACACTGACCCAGTCTTTTAAAAAAAGTTTAATTATTCTGAGTCTAGCTTATTTTTAATATTTTTTTGTCCTTTATTTAGCAATGTAATCTACTTATTTACATCATGTTTTAGTGTAACTTACAAGAAAAATACCATGCTGGAGAAAATTGCTTTGGAAATATAAAAATGTAAATCAAATAAAAATTCCACTGCAAGTCACTGGTGAGGCCGTCTCAGCATTGATTACAGAACAAAATATCCCCCAAAAAGCCACTGCCTTATTATGCAGACTATAAAATACTCTTTTAAAAAACCGCAAAAGGGCAACGCTTTTCTTTCTCTCTTTTTTCAGTCTAATGAGGTAAGTAATAGGGCATTAGCTTGAAAAACTGTTAAAATGATGTCCCTTCCTTGGGGTCTGAAAACTATGGAATATTCATACACACAGAACTGGAAAAGTGTCTTCATTTTGGCTTTGATATCTGCAGTCTGGGCTGAAATGTGAGGACACAGTGCAGGTCAGTGGGCACAGAGACGGCCCGATCCAGAGGGCCAATCTCATTACTGACTGCTGTTCCAGCCCAAGGAGGAAGGCCCTTGGCCTCAAAGTCCAAGGAAAAAGAAAATCTGAAGATTTCCTCCAAACAGCTGCTTCCTCAGCATGCTTGCCCTCAGAAGCTTAGTACCAAACTCTCTCTACCCCGTTTATAATACAGAGATGGTTAGTTCTCAGTAGCATGCAGAATGCTGACTCTTCTACTGGTTGTTTTTGAAGTCAGACTAGTATAAAGCAGAAAACCACTGGAAAAGACTCAAAAACCATTTGAGGATCCATTTGTTTTCCTCCAAATGACTCAAATAGGTTCTTCTTCATGGCTGAGTGGTACTCCATACTGTAACTGTATACTGCATTTTCCCCATCTGTTTGTTTGCTGATAGGCAATGTAGGATATCTCCATAAGTTAGCTGTAGTCAATGATGTTCTATTAGTGTGGGTATGCGTGTATCGCTAAGATGATGGCTTGAACTCTCTGGGGGATAATATTAAATGAAATAAAATAGACCCAGTTCATATAAAGCATGGTTTCACTTATATGAGAAACCCAAAATAGAAATAATTGAAAGAACAAAATAAAGGCTCAGAAACCAGGAGACGTACTATTTGGAGATGGGAACGGGCATCTAGGGAGGAGGGGAGAAGGGATCAGAAATGACCAAGATATTATATACATATATATTTGTCTCCCCAAATGTCATTAACTGCTATAAACATATATTAATAAAAATTTTAAAAAGAAAACATTTCAAACCTCAACTTTGTCCTATGTTAGCTCAAGCAAATCATTACATTTTCCTTCACATTAGATTGCTCAACTGTGTAACAAAGCCACCAACAGCAGTTCCATCTGCCTTCTATGGGTTTTATGAAATTGTACAGTGGTAGCGTTGAGGCAGTGTGCATACTAGACTCTTCATCCTTCCCCACGTCACTTAGGTTTTTGTCTTCATAGTGCTTTCCTCCTATAACTAGTCCACCAAGCACTAGTAGTCATTCACTATTAGCATAGCCATCTGCTTTCTTGTTGGTTGAGATCAGCATGGGGAGGATTAAAAGATTTAATTCTTAGGAGGTCTAGAGGGAAGGAATTTTGAAATATGGGACCAAAACTACAAGACAGCTGAAAGGCCCTCCTGGGCTGACCATCTTTTCCCTTCCTTCCATCTGTGTCTTGACAATGCACCCAAGATTCTCTAGCTGAAGACTATAACCCTGGCTTCCTCCTGGTGTTGGACCTCACACTGCCCAATCATCCTTGTAGTCACTCAACAGCTCCCTCTTGAACTCAATTTTTACCAAGCCCCATGCAGTGTCCACAGATATTGCTGCCTTTGCTCTCCCAGGGGTCTTTCATGGCTGGCCCCTCAGTGTCACTTTTGGTGATCACCCACCTTGTGACTTCTTTCTGATTCATCTTTGTGGCTCAGAGACAGCCTCTCCTCGTCCCTGATACCTCCTTATTCAAGATCCTTCCCACCCATGTCCAGTTTGTAGAATTAAATTTTTAAACAGATTTCTTCACCTACTGTTCATTTACATCCTGGATCTCAGAGCTTTCTCTAAAAACCCCGCCCTCTTTACAAACACCAAAACCACCACTGTTTAGAAAAAACAAACTGTTTTTTTTAGTACTCATGTTTGAGCCCATGGCCTTCACACTGAGCTACATTCCCTGCTCCTTTTTATTTTAATATTTATTTTTTATTTGGATGCAGGGTCTTGCTAAGTCATTATGGTGGCCAAGATGGGTTCACACTTGTCATCCTCCTGCCTCAGCCTCCCACAGTGCTGAGATCACAGGTGTGTGCCCTGATGTCCGGCTGCAGGCATCTCAGTAGGCCTTCAGAACACTGGACACCCAGATCAGCTTCAGTCCTGACAACTCTCTGTCACTCCTTTTGCTCCATGGGTCTCATGCTGGCTGGTTCTGTCCTCTCAGAGTTCTGAGTCCTAACCCTGAAGCGTGGCTCTGCTCCCTCCTGGTATGAAAGGTCATCACTTGGAGAGAAGAGTGTGGCCCTTCACTCTCCAACTTGACCCTCCAGAACTCTGAGTTGTGAACTTTGGTTCCCTTCTTCATGGCTCCATAGCATACCTCTCCCTCTCTTCTAGGACCCACAGCCAAGCAAACTTGTTTACTCCCATCTTTATCTCTAAGAGACCATGAGCCCTCAGATACCGCAGCTTTTTTTTTTGGTCCAGCTTTGAATCTCTTAGCCACTGGTCAAAAGGCAGTATTTACACTGGGCATTTACTATGGCTTGCAGCATAGCCCAATCCTATGTGGAACCCTAAAGACAAGTGTGATTTACTAATAGCAGGGCCTTTAGGAGGTGATTCAGCCATGAGGGTGGAGCCTTGGGGATGGATTGAAGAGCTGATCAACAGGCTGTGAGGAGCAAGCCTTGGTCTTCTTTGCAATTCCACCTTCTACACATGAGGACTAGTGCTGTCCTTTGGAGGTACAGCAATAGGTCTCAACTTCAAAGCAGAGAGACCAGCCCTGCACTAGCCACTGAATCTGCCAGCACCCTAGTCCTGGATGTTTTAGCCTTCAAAGCTGTGAGAAATGCATTTCTGCTCTTCATGAGTTACCTAGTCTCTGGCATCTTGTTATGGCAGCAAGAATGGGCTAAGACAGACTATTAGTTAGTTTTGCTGTCACTGAGACACAGTACTCAACACCCATAAATTAAAAGAGGAGAGGTTCAATTTGGCTTATGGTATCAGGGCATGCAGTTCATGGTCGAGTGCTCCAAGGCAGGAGCACCATGGTGGTAGGGTTAATGGCACAGGCCGCTCAATTGATGACTGGGAAGCAGTACAGGAGGAGAGCACCAGAGAAGGACCCAAGACCATGTATAGTACCCAAGACCTACCCAGACACTCCCAGAAATGTGCTGCATCAGTGCTCTGGAGTGCTCCCAAAGACATGTGCCCAGTGCATGTCTGAATGACAAAGGGTGGGGGACAATGCTTGATTAGTTCCTGCACAGCCAACACAGACTGCAAGTCCTGGCTCATGACATGGGATAATGAGACAGAGAGAAGAAATTTGGATAATATCAATAATGAAGTTGGTTTATTTCACTTTTGCCTTAACATGTGTGGAAGTAGCCAAGTCAAGTTTCTGAGAAGTTTCCTGGCTCCACAGCAAAGTCCATCCCAGTCTGTCTCCCCAGGGGGAACCTTCCTCCTTCTTGCCTCTCTGATACTATGGATGCCAGGAAGCCATATGTGGGACTCCTGGGCCTTTCTATGGATGGAGTGGGGCATACCCTAGGGTGAGCCATTTAGGTTTCAGCCTAAAATACAACAGTCTCAAACCCTGTGCTTTGTCTCTGTTCACACATCACCAAGTCTAGTACCACGGTGCACCTGTCCATCTGGCACATTGCAGCCAGGCATCACCACCAAACTCTAGGAATCTCCTCTCACTCACCCAGGTGGGGATGCATTTGTGGGGCCCCCTGACCCTTGGAAAAATGTATTTAATTCCTTTGACTGATGGAGCTTATTGAGATACCTGATCAAGGAGGCAGAGGACGAGCTATACGTTCTGATCTAGATACGATGGTAAGAAAGCCAGGGTAGAGCTGAAGGAGGTGGGGTGCACATGGCTGTAGACTGTCATCCCTCTTCCAATGCAGGTCAAAGGTGAGTGGGCCACTCCCAAACAGGAGTCGCTCAGAGACACGGAGAGTTTTCTTCTCTCATTTTTACCTGGGCTTCATGTTCCCTTCAGTAAGTGGTTTCCAGTTTATAGACAAGGTCCCTTCAGTGGCCTGGGAAAGGTGGCTGACGAGGAGTGATCACCAACCCAGGCTGCTGCAGGCTCTCTTCTGCCTGATACAGACCCCTTCCTGCCCGCTAATGCTCAGCTGGCAGGAGGAAGGAGGCCATTCCTTCCCAGGGTGCTGGTGGAGCAGACTCATCACCCTCTGTGATGTCTGAAGCTAAGAGTTTCTGAAAACTTCTCCACCATTTCTGCTTTTCATCGTGCAAACCTCTTGTTCAAAGATGCCTCGAACCAAAGGGGACCCAAGACGTACAAGTCACTGGAAGCTTTTAGGTAAAAGGCAAACCACAGGGACCCCGCCTGCTCACCTACACAGGCTGGTTTGGATTAGAACGGTAGACTAGCAGCTGACCACAGATGGACAGACGGAGGTTCTCTCAATCTCTCTCCGCCCCTTTCTCCCACCCCCAGAGGGTCAGACAATTGCATTTGAAGCATTGGTCTCTCTTGGGATTCTTTGTTCTTTTCTACAGAGTTCCAAGCCCAGCCGTCAGCTCCTGGCCAAACCCTTACTCTTAGCAACCATGAGGGCCTTGTTAACCAGGATCCTTGGATTTCTTCCCGGGACCTTTGAAGGTACTTTTCTCCCCAGCCCACACTCAAGTCCCTCTGCTGCAGGGCTCTCCAGCCTCCTCTGTCTCTCGTGGCCATGTGTAAACAACAGCTGCCGACTTCTCAGACCCACCACAGCTCCTTTCTCTGGGTTACTGATTCCTTTCCCTCAGCCCCTTCCTCCCAAGCACCCCCCCTCGGGGACCCCTGCCTGAGCGTGCCTGGGCTGTAGTCCTCCTCTTCTCCACCCCAGCGATGTAGTGTGTCTATTCTCAGGTAAAAGCTCTCCATGTCCAGCATTTGCAGCTACCAAGAGAATCAGAGTACATTCATTTTCATTGAATATAGAATTAGAAAAGAGACCATCCGTTACGATTCTTTTTCAAAAAATAAGAGTTATAGTTGACTATTTTAACCCTTTCAGGGTGGCTTAAGAAGGCTTGGACCACAGGACTTTTGGATAAGAATCCCGGGAATTATAGCAGTGAAGACTCTTTCCCCTTATCCACTGGGAATTTTACTGTTGGTGTCGATGCAGTGTTCATAGGAACAAACTATGGATTTGCTAATAATGTCCATACTCTATCAGAACAGTGATAAACACCAGTTTTTCTTGTGCATATTCTAGTACTTACCATGTTTGGGTTGCTTTTTTCCTCCCATGAACTGCATTTCCTGTTTATCATACTGGCTTCACTCTTCCTTTGTGACAGGTGTGAGGTTTCAGAGGATGCCATCACTGGATGACATCACTCACATAATTGCTCACTTTTGGTGACATGACAGATGCTGTGGATGGGACAATATGCCTGAAACACCACGTTCTTCCCCCACACCTGTGTTATTATGGAAGAGAAAGAGACGCACCTAGAAGGAGAAATGCTGGCCCAGAGTTGTCTCCAAGACAGTTCTTTATGGAGTATAACACAGAGTCTCAGAAGAGCTTTGCAAGGAAGATTTCTCTTGAAGGAGACATCAAAGGTGGTTATCACGAGGATAAAGAAAAGGTTGGAATGCAAGCCAGGTTCCATAGTATGCCTCCTGGAGAAGTTCAAAAGTGAAGGATGTGTGATAATTTAAAGTATAACTTTCTGAATTAGATAATGAATACATGCACACTCTGCAAACTGTAGACAAGGAGAGAAAAAAGGAAGTAAGGAAGGAAGGAAGGCAGGAAGGAAAACCACTCAAAATCTGCATTCTCTCCAAACAACTAGAACTACCATTTTCACTTTGGGTTTTACTTTATTTCCTTCCGATGTTTTTCTTCACCCACAGGTACACCGTTTTTTTTTTTTTTTTTTTTTTTTTTTGTACCAGGAATCAAACTCAGGACCTTGCACTTGCCAGGCAGGCGCTGTGCCACTGAGCTATATCCCTGGCCTAAGGACACATCTTTTACCTAGTTGAAATACTATTTCTAGATACTATATGCAACTTATTAAGCTGCTTTAAATTTTATTATTAAGCATTTCTTATATCTTTTAATAGCCACATAAAATTCTTTAACCAAATAACTATTTCTTTATTCAATTATCACATTCTCTTGAACACTTAAATTATTTCAAGTGCTGGACAATAAATGCTTTTGTGCAAAAACTTTTATCTAAAATTCAAATTAAATTCCTTGGATTAGATTCCTGAAAGTATATAAACTGAGCCAAAGGACTGTGACACTTGAAAGGTTCTTGACATGTTTTGACAAATGGCCTCTTCAAAGGGTGGCACCAATTTACACTCCCACCAGCAGCAGATGAGGGAATCTCACTTCACCTGCGCCAGGACTGAACAGGATAATTTTCAAAAATCTTCGCTAATTGGGTAAGTTAGAAATAGGATTCAGTTTCTGGCTTCACTTTGTGTTCTTTTATTTCCAAAGAACTTGAAAGACTTTTCACCTTATCAGCTAGATGGAAAACAAGATTTTTTTTAAAAAGATGAAATCCCGTGCAAAACGAGACTCTTGTCTGACCATCATGATGTTTCACATGTGTTGATACTACTGTTGACATACAGGGAAAAGTTTCCCTAAATAGTAACTATTAAATAAACTTATACCAAAGAAGTAAGGCATTAACATTCATCTTTATGCTTATAAAATGCCCTATTTGTAAGTCTGGATCCAGTTTCTACTATAATGAGCCCTGGAAGATTAGGTGAAAGTGACTTATGAGTGGCCATTTGCAGAAAAACCCAGGGAAGTGAGCCAGGCAAGCAAGCGTGTGGTGTCCAGCACAGTTGGAGCGCAGGTACTGTGCTTCTCTTGAAGGAAGCTCTGGGGACAGGCAGGTAGGTGGTGTCCCAGAGCCACCCCTTGGGGTCTTGGGAGCTGGAATGTTTCCACTTCCTTCTCCTCAGTCATGTTGTTCCGGGTCGTGGGACGGAGATGAAAGGAGACATTTCTAGGCACAGCAGACTCTGCACTCCCCACACCAGCAGTCAGGGCAGCTCAGACCACTGGGAGGAAGTTGTGTGGGAAATGGAGGAGAGTCCTAGGGTCTTACAGTAGAGCATGGAGATCATCATTCCGCTAAACTTGCCCACCCGTGTCCACCTATCAGAAGTTCTGCCCAGAGTGGTCTGGGAGGTTGATGTTTGTAACATGGAGTTATTATTGTAATTCTAATAAACTATTTCTAATTCATCATTTCTGGTGCCACACATGGGGAGAATAAAGATACTAAGGCATTTTTGTAGTTGTTGGGAGCCAAGGGGCCCTAAGTCCAGCTGGAACAATGGCTCACCGGAACAAAAGCTAGACCAAAACTGTCTACAGAAATCCAAGGTGTCTATTGGAACACTTTGAAGCCAGAGCCCTGGGTGGACTCACATCCTCCAATGGCTTTCAGATGTCAGAAGAGAGGAAATGGGACTTGCTCTGCCTGCATGTTGCAGGTGTTGGACTGTTGAGCAAGGCTGCTGCTTTCCACTGCAGTTTCTGCAGTGTCTCCTCTAGCTTTCCGGATGTCTGGAAACAGCAGAGTGGAGAGCAGTGGCCCCAGCTCTCCACTCTGATCCACGAAATGTTGGCAACATCGGCTGCTTGCGAGGTGGGCCGTAGTTTCAAGTGTCACCATCGGGACCACAGTGTCTCAAGGTATTCGAAGGGGTGCAGCCCGTACCCATTGCTTCTTCCTTCAACAGCCCTGTTATCACCCAATTCCTTAGCTTAAAATGCCCAGAATCATTGGCTGGCTCTTTTAATCTGAACATTGACTGGTCCGGGACTGCGTAAAAAAATTTTTTTATTATTATTTTGTATGATAAAGAAGGCAGTGGTTCTCTTCCTCTTCCTTTCCCTTCCCTCCCTTCCTTTCCTTTTGTTCCTCCCTGGCATATCTCTTTACATCCCTTCCCTTCCTGAACAGTTCAGGCTGAAAGCCATGGTGTGGGGTGGGGTGGGCTTGGCATCCCCCAGGGAGGAGGATGACCTGAAGGGGTGGGGCAGGAGGGGCGCTGGGCGCGTGCTGGGAGCTGAGGAGATGAGTAAGTATCACAGAGGTGGGGAGCCAGGTCTCTCGCTGTTGACAAGGGACTTACAGATACAGAAAGGCAGAAAACTAGGATGACCTCCACGGCGCTGGGGTGCAATTAGAGATGTTGATGGGAACTCATAGTTTCTGATGGATGGATGGATGGATGGACAGACAAATAGATGATGCATAGTTAGATGATAAATGGGTGAATGTATAGATAGGTAGATAGATAGATAGTTAGATAGATTGGGGTGTCTGTGAATGTGACCCACACATTTCTAGCTCTCTCTTAACAATGCTTGGGGAACAGAGACATCCCAGTACAAATAAGCACAGCTAGTGGCCAGATCTTGCTAACTAAATATTGTTACCATTCAAAAGGACCCTGTACAAAGTTCCAGAGATTTGAGAGAGTAAAAATAATCCTGGAACAGCCTATAGTAGCCAACATTGAAGGTATGTTATGAATGAGGGGACCATGTCGAAAGGTCACAGAAATTAGCTAGAAGGGCTCCCATTGACTGAATCTGGGACACTTTGTACATCAAAATAAACAGTGATTATAAAGGATTAGGAGCCACTAAATAGAATAGAAATCCATGAGTATCAGTAAGGAAATGAATAAGTGGAAAGTTTGATTAGGAATGAAAAATTGATCAAGTCTCAATAAAATATCTCCCCATAACATTTTTATAGAACACAAAGGGGAATATACTGACCTTATGGTGGAGAAGCTCTCATCAACTGTGAAGAATGACAGCTGACGTCAGCAGGGATGGAGCAGGCTGAAATTGTGAGCATCTCACAGAGTGCAGAGTGCAGGTGCTGCTCCCCTTGGTGACGCGCCTGCCCAAGATGGACAGTCAGAATCTAATCATGACAAATTACCAGACAACCGTGGATGCAAAGAGTCTACCAAAAAACTGATCCGTGATTTAAACTACAGCATCCAGGTCTGAAAGACTGAAGAACTCTTTCAAATTGAAGGACACTCTACAGACATGGAAATCAAATGCAGCTTACTTCTTCAGACTGGGTTATTTTGCTGTGGGGGACGTTACTGTGACCAGAGGCAAGCTGTGAATGAGACTGAGAGGTAGATGGTCATATGTGTCACAGCTACTCTCCCAGTTCTGATGGTGATGCTGGGTTGTGGGTGAGAAGTGTGTAGGATTTCTTGTAGGATTCTCCATTGAAGGGTTCAGGAGTGACACAGCCTCATGTTATTTTGTTATTCTTCAGTGGTTCAGCAAAAAGTGTTTCATTCACCACCTCAGTGTCACATGACCATCATTTATCTACCCTGTCATCATACAGCTGAGAAGAAGCTCCACAACCTGTCCCCTGGCTGTTCTAAGCCACCCTTAGCGTACTGATGTGCAGCAGGCAGTGCAGACGGCATGTCATTGCCTTTCTCATTCCACTCATTCTTCTGCTTGTGACTGGTGCTGTGGAATGTTCTACCTTGTTCTAGATCCTTCTCCTCACCTCACAGCTCTTGGCATGGCAGCTCCCTTCTTGCCTGTGGCTTGTGTCTCTGCCCTTGGTGTGTTTCACAAACAATCCTCATCCCTCTGAGCTGAGTCTTCCCACTGGGAAAGCCATGAGCTGCTGGGAAAGACCCTGGGGGTCATGGAGCCCAAGACCTTCACTTCACAGAGCTCAGTGGTGACAGAGCAAGGAGTGAGGGCCAGGCTTTCCACCTCTGTTCAATGTGTTGGTTGGATCCAATGTTGAGTACAAATAATGATGAGAGAACTGGAAAAACAAAAGGAGAAATATGAAAGAACACCTTGTCTAAGACTGGGAATTCAAGCCCAAAACATACCCATGTTATTTGCAGTGGAGTAAGAAGGGACCAAAGAGGGGTGACGAATTTGAGATGGATATTTTGGCATTGTGAGACATGGTTTGTGAAGAGCCATGGATACTTGAGCCAGGTAGGTCTTTGTTACGGGGAAGCCCTGTGCTTTGCACGGCGTTCAGTAGCACCCCTGGCCTGTACCCACTAGGTCCAGTAGCAACCTCCCTAGTTGTAACCATCAAACAATGTCAAGTGTCCATGGGATACAAAGTCGCCATGAGCCAGTAACCACTGGTTTAATGGTTGGACTGGAACCAAAATGCTCGGGATCCCAGGCAGCAGGACCTCACGGTTCTGCTGAATTTACCCTCATATATGCAGTGCAGTCTCAGCTGAGGTCTGTCTCAGCCTGGGGCAGACTGCCTGATTCAGTCAGGACCAAGCCATTCAGCACCACATGCCCTCCTTGGGCTCTCTAAGTGGGGGGGTGGTATGAATCCCTCTCTTTTAGGGATCTCAAATAGTACCTACAAAACACAGCTTGCAGAGCCTGGTAAAGAGGAACATATTTAATGTAGAGGAGCGCACTAGGGGTGAAGCTTAATGGTAGAGCACTTACCTAGCATGGTTGGGGCCCAGCACTGAAGAATAGAAAAGGTGATCGAGCCCTGAAGACAAAGGAAGTCACAGTTCCCTACGGGTCTGTGGACCTTTGTTTTTGCTCAGTAACACTGGTGGTAGAGAAATCAGAATTGTGGGCTGCTTAAAGAGTTTCTATTGAAAAGCTGAGATGGATCAGTATTTACTAATCATATGAAAATCTATGGCTCCGAGGAAAGAAACAGACAGATAGGTGTGGACATGCATGTTTATTCAGAGTGAGAAAAGAAATCACAGCAGACACCTGGAGCTCAACACCCTTTTCTCCGTGACCTCATTAGACAATGTAGCAGAAATGCTTGTGCAGAAATGGTTCCTGAGTACAACCCAGGACCCGGAACAGCTCAAGATAGCCGGCACTGGCGAGGACCCAGGAAACCATGGAGCCTTGAGTTGCAGATGCATTAACCCCGTATTTAAATCCATGCTTAGTCACAGGATGCACACCCTGCTGACTGCAGTGATATTATTTTACAACACTCTGTGCCATTGTTCCTGGTCTTTCTGGAAGTATTTTGTGGGAATGAGAAAGTCCCTTGTGATAACTGCAGCATGGCTAGGCTCCGGTTGCCTCTCACACCCAAGTGGCGTGAGTGAAGACGCTCCAGTGTGGACATGAGACTGATTTCACTTGGCTGCTCCTCGCTTCCCACGTTTGTGTTATTTTCTCTGCCAAAGGTATGCATTTTATTTTCCCAGCCGGGAAATTTATGATTCTCTCACCAAGAGACCTCTCTCCCTCTCACGACGTTATTTTGAATAAAAACAGTAATAATCTCCAGCATTTGTGTAACATTTTGTACTTTTCAGTGCCATTTTGTATACATGCATCCACGCATACTATTATTCTCACTTCAGAAATGGCTATTGGCTCTATATAGAATCTCCAATTTTATCCTGAAACCCTCGTGATCCTTCTGCAGTTGGGGTTTGTAAAAGCAATGTTATATGTTGTGCAGTTCACAGGTTCAGTCTTAATGAAGCCTGGTTCAGGATACAAGCGGAAATGACTAGCAGTGAGGGGCAGATTACTAACACTCAGTGGCACATTCGTTCTAAATTTAGAAAATACCCTTTGAGTCCTCCCAGCAGAATCACAACCTTATAATTAATATTTCCTGTTCTTCCTCTCTGTGTGAGATTGTCAGTCCCAGTGGCGTGTCTCAGTATTTGCAAGTATTTATTCTTTACAGATCAGATGCTGCCACATGTGACCTGAGGCCAGAGATGGAAGTCTTCTCACTTTTCCAGAACAGACAATTAAAGAATAAAATCTGAATAATAAGTGCATAATTTCAGGAAAATGTGTTGATCATCCCCAAAACCACTGAGGTTTATTGCAATCTTTTGTGGAGGCTGGTGGTGGAGCCCAGGGGTAGAATACTTGCCTATACAAGTGAGGTTCTGGGTTCATTCCTCAATACCCCCCAAAAAGAAAAAACTGTATTTTTGAAGCTAAAATGTTTCCATGTGCTTGAAGCCAACCAGATTCTATTGCGTTTAAATGTGAGTGTGAGCACATGTTCATGAATACAGAAGGAAGAATTTTATGTCATGTGATCAGTAGGACAGACAACTATCATTGTATTTGGGAGCATATATAAACACATACAAAGAAAAATGCTAGATTAAAATTTATTAACAATTTGGAGCCTTTCCAAGTTTTCTCCAACCAGATTTAAAGACATAAAAGGAAAAAAAAAAACTCTCAATTTCAAAATACTGAGGTTCAGTGGCAGGTGGCAGGAATTCCATATTCTACTGGATAACACATATCTAATGGGTACGGGGCAGAGGGAGGTGAATAAGGGAGAGAAGACAGCAGGCATCTAATCTAAAACCAGGCAGTGCTGCTTGCAACTGTGCACTTACTCATGTGTGACCCCCATCAAACTGTGTTTCGTGGCCGACTTCAGTGGGCTGATGAAGTCATCTGATGCACTCCTATACAACTGCAAAATGAAGGTGTGTATTGGTAGTTGGCTTTCATAATAATGTCACATGACAGTAACCAAGAGCAGAATTTGGATAGCGACTTTTGCTCTCTGTGAAAACAATATTTTGGATGAGATAACAACAGCTGAAACTGTGATGAATCTCAGGCTTCAGCAAAGGCCAAAAGCTGACTCAATTCATATGTTGTTAAATGATCTAAATCCTGGTCAATAGCAGGAGACAAGAAACCATAGCTAAATAAACCACATAACTGCATCTCATACTTGGCGAGGTTGATGGTCATTTGAGATGAGATAGCCCTTTCCTTGCCTATGCATCAGAGGTCAGAGACCTGTGCTTATCTCTCCTGGCCTCTGGGCAACAGAGAGCATGGCGATGTCCTGCAGAATCACTAACATCTCTAGCCTTCTGCCTATTAGATCAGTGCATAATGCTTGCTGATGAATGGCTTGGTTCTTAATTCTTGATATCCCACTAAGCCAGCAGCCTATATCATCACTGGGAACCTTGTTGGAAATGCAGGGTCTTGACCCTGTCTCTGACTTCCTGAATCAGAATGAGCATCATGACAAGACCCCCAGGTGATTTAGAGGCACCTTAATATTTGAGAGCCACTGCTTTGCATGGTCTTTCGCTTTTTATTTTGAGATCTCTTTTTTTATTTTTAGTCTGTACCATGGCCAAAGGCCCTGACCTCCTTCTCCCATCTCTGTTCTTGCCCCAGTTTATGAACTTTACCTGCAGTTGCCAAGTGCATTTGGACAGGACAGGAAGTACACCAGCAAACTCCCAAAGACTTCCAGTGACCATCAGAATTGAGTCCTGGCTTTGCTCTTCCTGGAATGTGCTCCATCTGCAATGCTAGGTGCGCCTGGTGTTTCCCTGCAATGTGCCATTCTTCCAATGGGGCAGAGGTGGCAAATGAATACTGTGGGAAGTTTTCAGGAGGGGGTGATAGTTGGGCAGATCCTGAATGATGGGACCCCGTTATTCAGAGAACAGTCCCCTTTTCTATTTCTTGTACTGGAGGAACGTGATCCCCTTGCTTAGAAGCCCCCTTCCGAATTTTGTATTTATTCTCTCAGATTCTACTGCGATGGCATCCCTCTCTGCACAGCCTTTTCTTAGTAGCCCCACTTCACAGCTGGGGAGACTCTCTTGCCCTGGACTCATGTTTGGCTCTATGTCAAAATGAATTGTGAAAGACTGACTCTCTGGGAACAGACACTGAGATCTGATAGAGGACAAACTATTCACTCAAGAACACAGCTCTTCACTTTTAAAGAGAAGACAGAAGAAGACTGGGAGGAAGAAGACTTCAAGGTATGACACAGGTCTGGAAAAGCTGTATTAGTTTTTCATCGTTGTAACAACACACCTGAGAAATCAACCTAAGAGGAGGTGGTTTTATTTTGGCTCGTGGTTCTGGGGTGCTCAGTGCATGGTCCACTGGCTCCACTGCTTTTGGGCCTGTGGCAAAGCAGGAATATCACGGCAGGGAGTGGGTGGTGGAGGAGTTACTCACCTCTTGACAGCTAAAAAACAAAGAGAGAAAAAAGAAGGAAATTGGGATCTCATTGCCCCCTCCAAGGGTACACTCTCAATGACCTAATTTCCTTCCACTCGCTCAACCTCTAAATTTCCACCACCTCTCAGTAGCACCATGAGCAGGGAAGCAAGTCTTGAGCACATGAGGCTTTGGGGACATTTATGATCCCAACCATGTCAGCCTCAGTTCATATAGCAGGGAGCCCTAAAGAATGCATAATCCATTAGGGTATCTCGCACTGGGGACACAATTATTGGGATTTTATAGTCACATCTAACTCAATCACCAGGTACCTGTGTCCAGGAAAGATGTGACCAAGGTGAGGAACTCTCCCTGGCTGTGGCAAGACAGGAAGGGCCTGACAGCAGGAGGCTTTCCCTGCAGGGAACTCCACTCCGTAAGCACCACAGCTACATAAGTAGTCATCACCCTGTTGTTGTTTTTGTAAATAGAGTTGAACTCCTCAAAGGAAGGAAAAAATCTTAAACAAAACAAAGCAGAGAATACAGGAGAGGTAACAATACAGGGTCGAACGTTTCCTAAAGTATGCACTGGGAGCCCTGCCCTGCGTTATTGGGACCTGTGTCTTCCCTCCCTCTGCAATGACCAGAGGGTAATGCATCTCCTTTCTGAACTTGTTGGCTACTCTATTGTATCATCTTCAGAGCACCGTGTACCACTTCCCATCCATCATCCTGTACCTGTTTTCTCACATTTTGATAAACTGATCCACATCTTTCCCACTAGATAAGCTAAGGGCTGCCAAGTGTGCGCAAGCACGGCTTTGAAATTTGTGGTCAGATTATTGATAATTTTGTTCCATCATATTAAATTAAGAATCATAAAAGGTTACCACAAGCCTTTCTTTTCAATGAACTAAAAGAGACTAGTAGTATTACTAATTTGTATTCTTTTTCCCTTTCCCTTCCTTCCTTCTTTAGAGAAGGTTTTAAGTCCATATCTTGTACTCTGAGTAACTACTTTGAAGATAATAATATGCAGTGTATTAACTATGGTTATTCTATTATGTTGTTATGAAATTTTGTTTTATTTTTTCCATAAAATAAAAAAATGAATAATAAAAGAGGGAGTTTAATAACACACACACAAAAGATGGATGTAGTCCTGACCTCTGACCCTCCACTAGCATCTGAAATAGCGGCCTGGGGTACAGTCTGCCAACCACTGCTGCCCCTACCTGACTCTTCCACCTAATATTCAATGCCTTGTCCAACACGAGTCAAGCAGATTCACACCTGGGGGCTTGGAACTGATGCCCTGAGAGACTGAGCTGGAGCAGAGTTTTTAGACCACCTATGGTGATCAATCATATCATTGTCCTTGGATTTCCGAAGTGCCCTCAGATTTATGTTTTTGTAAGATATAGTAAAGACAAATTTCCAAAAATTGAATTGAAAAGTATTCAAACTATGACACCTAACTTATTTCCTTAGGTTCAGCAGACACAAAATTACTTTTTGATAAACAAATATAAATAGAACAAATACAAATAAAAAAGATAATAGTTACAAAAACTGTGCATATGGTTCCATTGGAACTATACCTCTAGGTACATGTTATGGAGAGTTTCTATTATAGTTGTGACTTGTAGTTGTCCTATAACCATAATCTATCCAAAGTTTGTGGCTTAATAGAGATTCCCCATAATGTAGGCCTGTCCTGATGCACACTGTGTATATCAATACTCAAAACCTGTTCTGTCATAGATGCATTTCCTTCCTGTGCTTAACTGACCTCACCTAGGTTGCACTGACAAGAACAGGGTTTTCAGGGGGATGACATGTGTCTGTGTTTTTATCTCGTGGCAATGTTAGCAGAGAAACCAACCTTCTCATGGAAGTTGATGGAAACAGAGGAAGATATTTTCAAGCAATTTCCACAAACTTTAGGATATTAATTTTTATCATTTATCTGAAATGAAGTGATATTGTATTTTCAGAATTCATCTTCAATGTGATTCAGTAACTAGTTTCAAAAAATTGACATGCTAAGCTATAATTAAATTTAAATTTTCTTTTGATGAGTGAAACGGATTCTGGATTTTATGAGTTTTGGGTTACAGGGACAAATCACTTTTATACTGATATCTGTTGGAACATAGTCCTGCAGTGTAAGAGATATGTATCATGCAGTTTTCCAGGGGATTTTACACCCTTGCTTGTCTGTATCTTATTAAAAAAGGGGGGTCTATTCCTTCTTTCCTACTGGCACCTGGGGCAAAGTCACACTGCCTTGAATGACTCTAAGCACTCACTCTCAATTCCCATACTTTCATTAATGCAGAATGGCAAGAATATTTTCACCAGTTGGTCTGAAGATATGATTTGAGGATCTCTGAGTTATATAATGAAAGAAACATGGACTGAGAAATGACATATCTTTGGAGCCACGCAAAATCTTGTACAAACTGAAGGTTTCAGAAAACAAGAAGATTCTCCCTGTGCAAAACTAAGATTAGAGAAATCAGTGCCAATCAGGCCCTTTTGGAGACAGGGAAGAAGCTGCATTCTTGATTTTTGTCAGTTTGTCTGTAGGAGTTGTCTGTGAAACTGCCTCTTGCCCTAGCCGATTTGAATACAGTTCTGTTCTGTTCAACAAAAGGATCTCTGGCTATGATATTAAATGACATTAATATACCCCCATGCAGAAAGCAATTTAGAGTGAATTTCTCATCATTGTTTTAACCTAACATTGGCTGTCCAGGGCCAGCTGTAAAGCCATCCAGATGTGTACAGGAAAAAAGGGTGGAAGTGCTGCTCATTTGGAAATCTATCCAAATGGTTTCTTTTTTATGATACAATGGGGGGTGTGATGTTCTATGCTTCAGTGTCTGCTTGCATATGGGGACATCCTGAGTCACTCAGAAGGTGCTGGAAAGAGAAGCAGGAAGCTCTAAGGGTGGGAGGTAACAAGACAGCAGAAGTCCAAGGGTCGTCTTGGAGTTTTGTTCCATGGCTTGTGAGCACTGGCTGTGCCTCATGCCGGCAGCCCTAGCCAAGCATGATGTCACTGATCAGCAAGAATGATCACAGCCTCTAGCCACAAATGAGCACACAAAGGTGACTGCTGGCCCTTGCCAGGCCTTTTTCATGGAAAGCTGTGATGAATCCACCTGGAATTGCCTTGTTCAGCAAAACTGAGCTATCTTATCCTATATATATACACACACACACACTCTTTGATATCCTGTGTTTACTGGTCGAGCCTTATTTCCTTTACTTTCATATATGGGGGTGTTTGGTACTTGCAGATGGGAATTCAGGATGATGTTTGCATTTTCTGATTTTGCATACATGTGTCTAGGGAGTAGACACAGAGAGATTTCATTACACCTCTCTTAATGACTAGATATTTATTAGCTAGATTAATTAACACATCTATATATTCTTAGCTGCATATTTATCTGTTGTCAATGATTTAGTAATTTCATGGGAGACATTGGAATCATTCATTAAGGTACCTCATTACTCTCTTGGAAACAAAAATAATTCTAAACTGCTACTCTTGGAAAACCATGCTAAATTAGAGCACATGCATCATAAGAATTAGGGGCAGCAGGTGGATTAGGAGCTACATAGTTTATTTCTGTGTCACCTCTAAAATTTCCACATCATGTGTGGAAGAATGACATTGGACCTCTCAAAACTCTGAGCTCTCACCATCATGGCCCATGGTAATAAATCTGTATCTTTAAGAGGTAAAAAGAAAACAGAAACCATTAGGACCATAATTGTGGACCTCAGCAAAAGATAGCCGGGCTGAACTGAAACAACGGAGTCCAACGCAAACTCTGGTTTTATTCCCACGTGAATTCATTATACATCAGACAGTGTTTCCATAACTCATAACACTCTCAAATCTTTCACTTAGAGAGCAGAAGCCAGGATTATTTCTGACCTATTGACTGACAGATATCCACCCTTGGATGACACTAGTTCATTAGAACCAACGTGTGTGTTTTTCTGTATGCCATCACTTTATGGAGCCCTGCTTGTTTGCTGCTAGTTCTGAGGCTAGGAGGTTAAATTGATGATAGTGCAGAATTCATCCAACTTTCCCAAAAGTTATTCTCTATGACCTCAGGTTTGACTCTTCGAGGTGAACCTCAGGCAGAGGCATTTTCAGCACTTTCTGCTTTGGAGAAGCTGCAGCAGCAACCTGCTAACGTGGGACCTCGAAGCATCATGCATTCCATCCACTTACCCGCTGTTGCCGACAGGCAGGTTTTGATGTGTCTGTTCACAGAGCCCCCTGGAAGCTGCCTTCGCTTCTCATTTTTGTCATGGTGAAGTGAGTGACATGCTCAGCGTCACCCGCCCTCTGAGGTGTGGGCGCCAGCGCTGGGCGGGCCAGTGTGGTGCATGCGGCAGCCTCAGGACGCAGGCCTGTGTGTCTGTGCAGTGCAGCTGGGCTTCCTCAGTGTCATTCTGCTGATCGCCCCAGATCGCAGCCTGAGACCCCCTCTTCTGAAGTTGGTGTGTGGAGATAATGACACAGGATTTTTTTTCCCAAAAAGACATTTTTGCTTAAAGATGTGCGAAGCATGTTTAAAACCTCACTTTATAAATGAGTACCCCAATACATCAATTCTTGTCTTGTCCAACAGAACCCTTAGACATCAGCCAGCGCTCCCCAAACTCAGAATGTTCAAAGGATTTCTGCTATTCATCAGCTTGGCAACAAGCATTTTGGAGTTCTTACTATGCGAAGCTTGCGCGAGCCTAAGCCTGTTCCAGAGATGCAAGGCCAAGGTGGATTACACTGTGTTTTCTGCCGATTATGTTCTCTTGTTACCCCATGAGGGAACATTAGGTTAAAATTAACTGCTAGTTAGAACTGCAAGTATAGAGACCATTTGCAGGCTGCTGTGAAGGAGGCAGTGGGGGGAGGGATCACCTGTAAAAGTTGACACCTGGCTTTGGACTTTATGTAGAAAAAAGGAAGGGTGGTTTCAGAGTGATCCATAGAACTTGAGCGGTCAGCATTCCCAAGGAGTCTCCAGCTTTCCCTTCATCTGTGTGGTTTCAGGGTCATGGCCAAGGACTCAGCAGCAACTCTCTCCACGTAGTGGGGATGAAGGAAGATGGGCGCGGAACCCGGGTGAGGACCGGGTCTGGATGGGAAGTCATGCGGCCATGGCCACAGCAACACACAGGGCTCCAGGCTCCGGGGGACTGGATGCAGGAAGAGGGGCTGGCACAGGGACAGGGAGGTGGCCTTGCAAGGATTGGTTCAGATCTGTTTCTTCTGCCCCTGCATCCCAAGGTTTTCGCAGTGGACCCTCAACCTGTAGTCTCCACTGTGCTCTTTCTGGCCAGTCCTAGTGAAGACTGTGGTGCCTCCACAGCTGCTGCCTCTGCAGAGCCTCATCACTGTTACAGACCAGGGCCGGCGGCCGCCCACACCTGCCAGGCTCCTGTTGCTGCTCTTTCTCCACGGACCAGGCCCAGGCGGGTTGGTTCCCCAGCACAGTGTGCACTGGGACTTCGCCAAGTTTATCTCCTGCCTACCCCCTTCCCTTCTAGGACTAGCATCCTGCTATCACCAGCTCCCTCAGGGACTCACGGCTGTGCTTGACCTTGGATTATCCTCCCTCCTCTCTTGGGTGGAAATGTTTACCTCTGGCACCAGCGTGTTGATGCTGGGATCCTAGGCAGATCCGTCTCTGCAGTACACTACTCTCTGAATTTGGGGAGAGCAGAGTCCCTCAGGGGCCCCAACTGGGAGCCTGCTGGAAGGCAGTTGTCATTTGTAGCATGCCTGAGAATGGTAGTGGCCTGAACACCGTTTGAAAGAGCTCGGCATTGTTCTTCACCTGTTCTTGGTGGTTGGAAAGAACCTGCTACACCTCCATTGTTTCCTACTCCTAATTCTGCTTCTCAGAGAACCACCATGGATTATTCTTAAATATAATTTGATCAAATAACAAGATAATCTATATACGTAGCAAGCAGCCTGTTGGCCAATCTCAGTGGACTGCCTCTGGTTTTAAGATCAGACTTTTCTGGGGGTGTAGGTTAGAGAAAAAACAAGTTAAAGAGAAACCAAGTCACAGAGCACAGAGAGGGTACCTGAGTTGCTCAAGATCACACTGCTAGCAAGAAGCCAGCCCTGTCTCAGCACCACTGTGCTCTGTTGCCTCCTGGGACTGGGAGACATTTGGGGTTTACAGAGTACCCAGTGGTAACCTTGGAGGAAATTTTAGAACAGTTTGCATAACAAATTACTCTTAAACTAGAAGTGCTTCTAACTGGTTAATTTAGGCTTGGGTACCTCCACCATGCACACCTGTGCACATACATATGTGCACAAACACACACAGTCTAACACACACAGACAGCGCTTAACTATCGGTGTGTAAATGATCAACTTGGACCAGAGTGTTGGGATGAAAATCAAATGTTGCAAAATAGAGATTAGTGCGGTACCTGGTGTACCATAGATATTTAGTAATGTGTTCTCCTCCATTTCTATTAATACACCACATGCCAGCATTATGAATTAAGATTCCATCTCCCACACCTCTCTGGGGATGCAGCAGCTCGTGGTGAGGATGTGGGCCAGCACAGAATGCTGCCTCGTCACTGTGCTCTTGCCTTTGGAATTCCCCACGCTCTCCCCATGGGTAAAATACAAGCTAGAATTTTGTCTTTCACCATCACAGCCATGCTGTGGAGGAAAATAAAATAATTTGCAAATTAAAGCCCCATGAAACTGACTATGTTAATGAAATGCTGGGACAGTTCCTTAAAATCATGTTGTTTCATAGTACTACCCAAGGCATACCCTAGAAATATAGTGTTTTAAGGTACCTTTTATCAACAAGAAATAGCATGTCTTATAAGGCCATGAAATTCTTTTCAAGTGCATAAGAATAATCTCTCTCCGCCTCTCTGTCTCTGTCTCTCCGCCTCTCTGTCTCTGTCTCTCCGCCTCTCTGTCTCTGTCTCTGCGCCTCTCTGTCTCTGTCTGTCTCCATCTCTCTCTCTTCCCTGTTGTGTACTGTTGTCTATATGTCTTATCTGTTCTGGGCCAGCTTCAAGGGTGCGATTTGTGTGGTCACGTAGGGTCCCTCACTTGGAAGGTGGAAGGCCCTTCCACTTTCTTTGCTGTCACTATTTTGAAATTCTTAGTAATTTGTGAGCAAGGGGCCCTTCGTGTTCCTTTTGTCCTGGGACCCACAAAGCCTGTGGTTCTTCTGTAATGGGAACTTGCTCATGCTGTAGAATTGATTCCCTGGAGGGGCAACTTCTTCACCAGGGATAGAAACTCCCACAAAGGAGGTAGGTGGAGGAGAATCGATGATGATCCTTACCACTTCCAAATGCAGACCCTTCTATCCTGGCAAAGTGACTTAGTAAAAACTAAGGGAAATTTATTTGGAGAGGGGAAAAAAAACAGTGTCAGAAACACTTGGCTCCACCAGGGAGAAGGGTCATCTGCCACCAACAGCCACTTCCGGGAGCTGCTGACAGGAGCCGTTTCCTACCTTCAGCCACCCGTGCTGGGCCCTGATGGTGGAAAACAGTGACCCCGTGGCTGTGCCTCTCTGTGCCGCTGTCCTGGGCAGCGCTGCCTGCTCACTCCTGTCCAGCCAACTTCCACCACCACCTTGGGCTGCGTTGTTTCATCGCGACTCACTCAAAACAGCTTCATTGCAATACTACATAATTCATGTGCCCTAATTAAAGTTACCCCTTTAAATCGCACAACTCAGTGGCATTTGAATATTCACAGAGTTGTGGCACATCACGCAACCATCACCACAGTCAGTTTTAGAAATTTTCAATGCCGCTGAATGAAATCTCATGCCCACTGTGCTCAACACCTTCCCCTCCCCCACCCAGGTAACCTCCAGTCTCCTTTCTGTCTCTGTCGATTTCCCTATTTTATGTATCTTGTGTACGTGGAGTCACACAACATGTGACCTTGGGGGTCTACTTCAGCAGCACAATATCTTCAAAGTCCATCCACACTGTCGCACACATCTTAACTCCATTGCTGGTGAGGGTATATAATATTTCGTTTTATGGATGCACAGTGCTGTGATTTTAATGGGTATCCCAAGACACCTGTGGTGGGAACTTAACTGCCGATCCAACTGTGTTGGGGGTCTGGGCCCAATGTGAGGGGTCTGGAGTCGTGAATAGATCTGTGTCACTGCATGGAGCTGGGTTCATTAGCATGGGACTGGGTTCCTCATAAAGGTCTTGCTGGAGCGCCCTTCACCTCTGATGCTGTCTTACCTTCTGACATGGTCTCATGCAGCAGGAAGGCCATTGTGAGCTAATGATCCCATTGTTCTGGACCTCTCAGCCTTCGGAACCATGAACCTATATGGTTCTGCTCATTAAAAACCACCCAGTCTTGACTATTCTATCACAGCAGCAAGAAACAGACTAACACATCCCACATCTCACTTCCACAGCCACCAGCTGATAGGAATTTAGGCTGACTCCAGATTGAGGTGATTATGAGGAATGCTGCTATGAACACTCATGTTTACGGTTTTGTTTGAGTATACATTTTCATTTTTCTTGTGTCCATATGTATAAGTGGAATTTTCAGGTCGAGTGGTAAGCCAGTCATCTTTCTGCATAACCTCACCCCCTATCAGAATCATTAAAACAGGATAAGACATTGAATTTGAATATCCCTAAGGAACCAAATTACATTTGTAAAATCTTTTATATTTAGATTCTAAAACCTTTATATTTAGATTCAAAACCTTTATATTTAGAGTCAAAACTGTTATATTTAGTCTCCAACCAGGCTTACTGGAAGAGCCATAGCACAAATGGTTTTATAATTAAGTAAACAAAACCCAGAATAGGTAACATCCTTCTGCCCTCGAGCACAGTGAGAGCAGATAATCCAGGAATTTTGCTCTACTTCTGCCAAAAATTGCATTTGGCATTTGCTCAGAATCATACTATCTCCTGAGGCACTTTGGAAGGTCTGGCCCACAAGATATTTGTAGAAAAACATGTCTCAAATGAGCCAGGTTCCTATGTGTGTGCCTAGGGCCCCAGACTGGAAGGAAGAACCAACCTCACAGAAAAAGTGCTGTAGGTGAGAGGTCACCTTGAATACTACAAATGCTGCGAAGGTCTCTACTTCAAAGCACACTCAAGTTTCTTGGTTTATTTGGGGAAAGGCACCTTCAAGTTGAGCAGCTATGTGGAGGCTTAAATGTGTGTCTCTCACAGGTCCCTGGGTCACACCTGGGCTGTGTCTGAGCAGCAGACCCTGCAGGACCTGGGGAGCCACACGATGGGTCCAGGACCATCTTCAAGAGCCCTGAAGTGTTCAAGGACCCCAATTTGCTGCCCCAAATTTGACTCCCACCTTGGCAAAATAAAGCTTATAAAGGCCAAAGAAATCTCACTTAATAGACGCAGGGAATTCAGTTGAGTGAGGCGAAGACATGAATTCCCTGAACACTATTCTTCTCTTGAAGAATCAACAAATCTCATCTGATCTTTCAATTTAGTGAAGGTCCACACGCTTAATTAACTGGGGCCTATTCAAAAGCTGGGTGGCTTCATGGTGCAGTGGAAATCCAGTGTCAGATCAGAAATCAAGCATAATTGAAAATAAAATTTAAAAGTGTGCTACTATTAGGTAGAGTGTGTGCTTAGCATGCAAGAGGGCCTGGATTGGGCTCAGTTCTTAGCATCAGAAATAACAAACGAAAAACACTGCACTCTTGGAAAACATCACAAGTGGATCTGACTTATTTATTTTTTATTCTATGAAAAAAAGGCAAAACAAAACATCATTACAAAACAGTGGGAGAATAACAATAGTTAATACATTGCACACTGTTGTCTTTAAAGTAGGTATTTGGATTACAAGATGTGGGCATTAAAATTTTCTCCAATGGGTGTTGGCATAAACCTTCCCTTTCAATGAACCAGGTGACACTAATAGTATAAGTGACTTGTTTTTATTTTTCCTTTTTCCCTTCCGTCCTTCCCCCCTCTCCCATTTTATTTGCCCTTTTCCTTTGAACAGTTTCTTCCCATCTCACAGTGTCTATTGTCCATTTTAGACTTTATTCACCCTAAAAACTGCAGGAGAAAGCATTACAAAGGACCTTTGCCATCCTTGCTCCGGGTTTCCCCAACACCACACAGTGGCCCTCCAGATCCCTTTGTTCTGGTACCTCTAACCTCTACTTCTCCAATTTACCCACCGAAGAGGCTCTTCTTCCTCTCCCCTCCCATACCTGTGGGTTGGGGGTTTTAATCAGGTGAACGCTGCTTCTCACAAGTCACCAGGGATCACGTTAAACCCAGATTCCGATTCAGGACTTGGATCAGCCCAAGAACCCGGGGTTTGCCACACTCTGAGGGCAGCGGGCAGGTCCTCTTGGTTTCTGCTGCTTTGCTTTCCCTCCATCGTTGCTGAAGTCAGTGACTCGGGCTGTCTGACAGAATACGCCTTCCCCTCTCATCCTCAGTTTTGTCGTGTGTGACAGCAAGGACGATGAGGGCTTCTTGTGGAAGGCTGGATTGGAAACTAAACACAGTAATAACACACAGAAGACCTAGCATGGTGTTTGACACACAGAAGAGGCTAAATAAATGTTATTTTATTTTATTCCACCATCCTGGGTTTCTTCTGGAGTCAGGCGGGCAATTTTCATAAATGCAGTGGATATCCAGGCATTAATAATTGATATTAGTAGATATCCACAAGCCAGACATTTGCCTGTAAAATCACTATTAAAACAGAAGCCTGAACTGTATAATAAATCACCGTAAAAAGTGTTAACCAGCTGACTTAGGAACTACATCTACAGGGGGGGATTTCAGGCTTTGAACCCAGGCCATCTAAAAGAACTGAGCTTGCAATTTCAAAGAATCAGAAGGAAAAGGGTCCCCCCAACCTTTATTTCACCATCAGACATTAAATTATCAGAGATTAAGCTAAGAGGTTAGGGGAGTAACACAGTGATAGAGGACTTGTCCAGCAGGTGTTAGGCCCTGGGTCCAACCCCTAGTACTGCAAAGAGACAAACAAGGATTAAGCTAAGAAAAGTCAGATGCATCCTCCTCTGCCTGAAGGTGAGCTCCTTGGGTGACAAAGCCCCGGCTGATTCTTATCTCCAGAATGGTCCAATGACCACCAAGCGCCTGGTGCACATAGCTCCGTCCAAGGGAGGGGATCCTCTGACCCCTGTATTAAGCTTCCTCAGGACAAAAACTGCAAGACCTTGGAAACACCCGTCATGATTCTCTAATTTCATCGGGACACTGAGGAGCACGATTCTCACAGTATCTAATAGAATGCAGCAAATAGAGCCAGCATCATTTCTAAACAAAGAGCGACTTTTCATAAGAAAGTGGCAGACATTACACACTCTCATTCCTCTGCGCACGTCATGTTGCCCATCTTCTGGGAAAGAGGCAGAGATCATGGTGTAACTCACTTAGAACAATGGACACTTGTCACAGTCCATTAATTCCATCTGCTTCTGATGGGAAGGAAAAATGGTTACATGGTGAAGTCAGAGGGTCTCCGGCACAGATAGGGAATTTCCTGAGGGTCTCTGGCACCAAGCACTGGCGTATAATTAGATGCGTGATGAAAACAAGAGAAACAGTGACAGTGTTGACTGGGTTATTGAGGTTTCAGTCTTCCAAGTGTGATGGCTGAGGTCTAAGTCCCTCTCCAAGCTCTACGTGTTTCCTCCCTAAGCTGGTGGGGCTGAGAGCTTCAGCGTAGACTAAAGAATGAGAGAGGCAGAGAGCCGGGAGTCCCTGGCTTCAAGTCAGAGTGCGATGGCACTGGGTCTCTGCCTGATGTATTCTGCACGTGATCAAGCAACTCAGAGATTAGAGGGGACAATGTTTCTTGATAATTCTTAGGTTTCTTAATAATTTCTAAATTATCAGGGTTTTTTGTTGTTTTATTTTTACTATTTAAAAATTTGTATGATTTGTAGGCATCATTTAGATAATTTTATCCTTCACTGGATCAGCCTGGGGGGTGTCCTTGAATTGGAAGCCAGGACTCCTAACTAACTTGGTGCTGATGAGATCTGGGGATGCAGTTCAGACTTTTCAAGTAGCCTTTATTGATGTTTTCCACCACGTACTGTGCAGAATATATCTTGGGCAAAAATAGGGATTATAGTATTGATCAAAGAAATGTGGTAAACACACAGTCGAGTTTAGTTTTGTGACAGGACTTCTCATAGCTGGTAATATGCTAATCTACAGCAGGGATCTCCAAAAAGAGACTACAAGTATACCATTTCCTGAAAGAATTTAATCTCAGAGACCTTCTCTGCTGCCCCAAATTTAACCCACACCCCCAAGATTTTAGGAGCAGCTGCAGGAATGTCTGTGACTGGAACACATTTTGGGAAATGAGGGTGTAAATAATATCTGAATTTTAACTAATTTTATGTAACAAATAGTTATTTGAAAAGGTTGTTGGGGACTTAAAAAAGAAAAGGTCACTGGATCCTTGGATCCTAGGATCCTACTTTTCAAGTTGCCAACCTAGATAGTCAAAGAAACTTCCCGCTTCCCTGTGCAAGTTTCATTCCTCTCAACCTTGTCATTGACATCATATGAATTTGATGTTTATTATAAAAGCACGAATGAATCCAATACTTGCATATATTGTATGTAACAGTCATTTGGATCTGAAACTAATTATTCAGACCCTGGGGACTACTCTATTAATTAGCTGATCAGGGAGATGTTTATGTGATTTAAACATTAGCTCAAAATATACTTGATCAAATGTTTTAGGCTGTTTAAGGAATACATCAGATTGATTTTTCAAGGGACATATACAGAGTGCTAAAGCTCATAATATGCCATCTCGATGGATTTCTGACATAGAACAGCCTGCCAAGGGTAATTTCCAGTGAAAAGAATTATGAGTTATCAATTTTCTCTAGAACTTGGGGTCCATCCTTAGAGGGAATAGCATTGTCAGTGCAGGAAGACCTACTCACAAACAAGCTATTACAGTAATCCAAGCGGTGACGACTAACCATCTATTCATTTTAATTTCTTGGGTAATTGATTTCATCTATTAGCAGTCAGCCACATATTTAAAAGACTTCTCTCCATGAAAATCTTTCCTCTTGGGTGTAATGGTCAACTAAGCCAGTAGGCATAGTAGATTTAGCCAGCATCTTATATCAGTGATTTCAGGCACTTCAGGGATTGGCTGTCAATACTTCCCCAAACGAGATCCACCCAGAGACTCCCACTATTTTCTGCCAAAAATAGTCCCATAAAGGTGGACAGTTTGCAATTAGTTCTCCGTTATTACACTGTGTTGGTTGATATCATTTACATAGCTGAATTCATGATATCTTAGGAATACTGCAGAGATCAGTTTAATATACCATTTTGGAAGGAATGGAGTTGATCAATCAATTTTACAGTTGGCAGTAAAAATGGCCTTTCAGAGATGAGAGTGTGATAATGATTTTTATGTGCCTTTCACATTTCAAACTTGGATTTAGCTGGACTACAAAATATTTACATCTTCCACAACCAACAAGTTGTTGACTTTACAGATCGAATGTAAAGAGACTCCCAGCTCCATTTCGGTTTTCAAAAATGCCCCAAATACGTGCCTTTTTTCGTAGCACCAGCACTGCCGTCTGATAACTGGCATTTTGGAAAAACAAACCAATGTGATCCATTTACCAGCTGAAGCTAAAATGTACTACCATGACTTAATTTATGTCATTCTTGCATGGATAACAAAAATCTGTTCTAAACAGACAAAAAGCCTCATTCTGTAGCTCCCTGATGGTGGAATTATACTGCATTCATTTGAAAGGTATGTGATTTATGTAAAGCACACTTTATGGGCTCAAACACATATCTCCTGGGACCACCTTCTCCAATTGTAAAACATAGTCAAAGGAAAAAAATGAGCAAGGATTTATTGCCTGTAAGATCAGAGTGAGGGAATAAAATATTTTATTTCATCCTTGAAGGTTGTTTCATTCAATGAAGTTAACAGGCCTACAAGAATTTTTTGTTTTAAATTGCTAAGAAAATAATTACAAAAGGTTTCAAACACAGAAAATAAGTACAGTAGTATCTATATATGAATTAAAAATAAACTTATATTTTGCAATTTTTCTTCTGCTATGCTCTTTTAAAACAATCACCATGACAAGTCCTGTTCATTCCCTACATTCTCTCTCCAAAGGTAACTTTGAATCTGAAGGGAATGTCTGGGAGTCCAGTGCATATTCTGAAGTCTTACTATGTATGTATGCATGTATGGACATACAGGTGTATGAAAAAACCCCAAACAAGTACTTTTGTTTTCATATTTAGCAAATATTTTTTTATTTTAAAGAGAAAAAAACTAACAAAACAACAACATTGAAGACAAAAAGAACCCAAAAACAACAAAAACAATACATGATCTCAAAACAAAGTGATAGGAATTAACGTTTGCTACATTACATACTGTTATCTTCAGCAAAGTTGCTCAGTCCACCAGATGTAAGAATGTAAGATTGATCAAACAATCAAATACAGTAGCAAGCAATCAAAAAGGAAATGATACAGAGCTTCATCATAAAAGAATAACAGTGGTTCTTATATTGCATATTTTTGTCTTCAACTCAGTCGCTCTGATTACCAGAAACAAACATGCAAAATTGGTCAAGAAGAAAGAAAATTTTAAGCATTAACTGTTCCTTTCAATAAATCACAGACATCAGCAGATACCTATCCCAGCTATCTTTGTATATACATAAAAATTTTGTTTTTCATTTTAGAGAGAAAGAAAAAAATAAAAACAAATACATAAAACAGCATAGAAAACAATAAAAATTGTACAGAATTTCTAAACAAGGTGATAGGATATTAACAATGGTTGTTATATTACATAACACTATCTTCAAAGTGGTTGCTCAGATATAGGAATGTAAGACTGATCAAACAATCACATATTAACTGTTCCTTTCAATAAGCCAAGAGATATTAGTAGTACAATTATCCTAGCTATCTTGTGTATCCATATGTAAATTTTTTTCTCTTTCTTATTTCCTTTTCCTCTCCTCTCCTTCATCCCAGTTGCTCCTTCCTATCTGACCAGTTTCTTTTCCTTTCACAATATGTATTGTACCCTTCAGATTTTATTTACTCTTTCAATTCTTATAGTAAGGAAGCAATACAATGTTTATACATATGAGTCTGGTTTATTTCATTTATGAGTATGGTCTCTAGTTGCATCCATTTACCTATAAAAGCCTCTAGTTATCATTCTTTATAGCTGAGTAATATTCCATTGTATGAAAATATCACATCTTTTTTTATCCATTCCTCAGCTGATGGACATTTGGGTTGTTTCCAAGATTTAGCTATTACGAATCATGCTACTATAAACATGGGTGCACATATACTGCTGTGGTATGATGTTTTCAATTCTTCTGGAAAAATACTGTTATGGTTTGTGTCTGCATGTTCCCTTAAATCCTCATGCAGTCATGGGGCCGATTTCTAGGATTTGTGATTGATTCATGATCCAATGCTGGGATTATGGGTGTAAGTGCTACACCTGCCCTGGGGCAAGTAGTTTGCGTACAGTGTAAGGGAGGAAAAGAGGCTGCTTGGTGCCATTCCTCCCTTTTGTTCTGGTTGTTTTGGTGTCTTCCGCCACCATGAACAGTTGCCCTATGCCATGTGCCACTCTGACTTGGAGCCAGTCGAGTATGGACTGAAACCTCCACAGACTGTGAGCTAAATAAACCTTTCCTTTCTTCATTTTGGGCAGCAGGTATTTTGTCTCAGCAAGGAGAGGAAAGTAACCAAGACAAATACCCAGGGGGGGAATAGCTGGGTTGAATGGGATCTCTAATCCTAGTTTACTGAGGAATCTCTGAACTGATTTCCACAATGATTAGACCAGTCTACACTCCCACCAACAGTGAAGATGAGTTCCTTTTGCCACACAGCCCCTCTAGCATTTGTTATTGGTTGATTTCTTGATAATAGCCATTCTTTTTGGGGTCAGATGGAACCTCAGTGTTGTTTTAATTTGCATTTCAATAATGGCTAGTGGTGTTGAACATTTTTTCATGTATTTATTTATCACTTGTATTTCTTCATGTGAGAAGTGTGTATTCATCTCAGATGCCCATTTTTGGACTGGGTCTTTGAATTTTGGGGGCCTGATTTTTTAAAAATTCTTTATGTGTTCTAGACAGGAGTCCTTCAGTTGAGGGACAGTTGACTAAATTTTTTATGAATTTGTGGGTTTTCTTTTCACCTTGTTGGTGATTTCTTCCTGCCCTGGAGGCTGAGCATGGCTGGAAGTTTTCTAGTAACTGCAAAAACTTTTCAATAAGGTAAGATCTCAGTTGTTGATTCTTTAATGTATTTCTCATGTAGTTTGGTTTTTGTTCATGTACTCTCTACCTACCCCTATGTCTTCAAGACTTCTACCTACTTTCTCTTCCAGTAGATCTAGTGTTTCTGTTTTAATATTTAGATCTTTAAGCCATTTTGACTTTATTTGGGTGCATGGTGATTGGCATGGATCTAGTTTTAGTCTTTGGCATGTGGAAAGCCCATTTTTTCCAGCACCATTTGTTACAGAGGCTCTCTTTCTTTTTTTCTTTTTAGAAAAATAAAAGCACAAAAACATATTAACACACAGACACAAATTAGCATAAAAAGTAGTACAATCAAAACTGATCTACAGACAAGGTGACATGGGCTCAACAGTGGTTGTTTCTTTACCTATTGATATCTTCAAAGTGTATATATATATGAACCCAGATACAGACTTTCAGTGAATATGTTTCACCCCTTTGTCAAACATAAGGTGGCTGAGTGTCTTTGTGGTTGTGTCTGCATCTTCTAAACTTTTCCATTGATCTTCAGGTCTTTTTTTATCAATACCATGCTGATTTTATCACAGTAGCTTTGCAGTATAATTTTAAATCGGGGATTGTGATACCTCCTGCCTTGCCTTTGTTGCCCAGGATTGCTTTTGCTATTCTGGGTCTCTTCTGGTTCCAAATTAATCTCTAGATCTTTGAGGCATACCAATGGTATTTTCGTTTTTTTTTAGAAACATAAAAGTACAAAAACATATTGACAAACAGACACCAATTATCATAGAAAATAGTACAATCACAACTAATCTATAGACAAGGTGATATGGTCTCAACAGTGGTTATTGCTTTATCCACCAATGGTATTTTCATTGGAACTGCATTAAATCTGTATAACAATTTTAAGAGTATGGCCATTTTCACAAAGTTGATTCTACCTATTCATAAGCAAGGGATATCTTTCCATTTTTTGAAATCCTCTTCAATCTATTTTTTCAGAGTACTGTAATTCTCACTGTATAAATCTTTTACTTCTTTTGTTACATTGATTTCTAAGTATTTCAGCTTTTTGGATGCTATTGTGACAAGTATGGTTTCCCTTATTTCTCTCTCAGTGAGTTTGTTGTTTGTGTAGAGGAATGCTACTGATTTTTGAGTATTGACTTTGTATCCAGCTACTCTACTTTATTTGGTTATTAAATCTAGAAGTCTTTTGGTGAAGTTTTTGGGGTCTTCTATGTAAAGCATCATGTCATCTGCAAATAATGATAATTTCACTTCTTCCTTTCCTATACATATTTCTTTTATTTCTCTCTCTTGTCTAACTGCTTTGGGCAGTATTTCCAGAACTGTGTTGAATAGGAGTGGTGACAGTGGACATCTTAGCAAATATTTTTAACTTTCTTGAGATGCAACTTACAGAATGTAACATTCATCAATTGAGTGCTCAAAACCATTTTAATGCTTGTCCTTATGTCCAGAGGTAATCAAAACCATTACCACAGTCAACATTTTAATTCAATGAAAAAGAAACTTCATAGTGGTGTGTAATGGTGCACACCTAGAATATCAGCATCCTGAGAGGCTAAGGGAGGAAGATCTTAAGTTCAAGCCCAGCCTGGGCTACTTAGTAACCTAAGACTCTACATCAAATAAAGGAAGGAAGGAAGGAAGGAAGGAAGGAAGGAAGAGAAAGAAAGAAAGAAAGAAAGAAAGAAAGAAAGAAAGACTGAGATTTAGTAATATAGTTCCATGCAAAGTCCCTGGGTTCAATCCCCAGTATGACAGAAAAAGGGAAAGAAATAGAAAAAGAAAGCAAAGAAGGAAGAAACCTCATGCCCTTCATCTCTCACATCTCATTCATCCATGACCCCTACCCCAGTCATAAGCCACCACTAATGTACTGTTCATTTCCATGTATGTGTATATACTGAAATCATGTGATGCATTTTTGTGACTGGCATCTTGAGCTTGGCATGATGCTTCAAGGTATGTGTATGCTGTAACCACCCTTTTTGTGGATGACCCAGAGTTTGTTTACTCATTCATCTGTTGATGGACTTGTGACTAGTTTCCACCTCTTGGCTCCTATGAATATGCTGCTGTCGACATTTCTGTGCATGCTGTTGTGTGGACAGATGTCTTCATTTCTACTGGGCACATGTCTAGGACACAGTGCCGGTTTTGATGCAAGTGGCTCTGATTCACTGAACTGTCCCACGGTGCCTCACTCAACTCACAAACCTTGCTTTATTTACCTTTTCTCCTGGACAAATCAGGGTTCTGCTCTTTTTGCTTTTGGTTGTAATGCTGAGGTGAGGTCTTCCTCCATGTTTGTGTGTGTGCACATGGGGTCTCCCAGGGAAGACTTCCTGCCCTGGAGGCTGAGCATGGCTGGAAGTTTTCTAGTAACTGCCAAGTTGCTCACTGGCATTACAGTAAACACACCTCACCAGCCAGACATAAGCCTTCTTGTCTCCCCACAATCTCCTCAAGCTCTGTGTTATCTGTCAGCACTTTTGCCATGAGAGGCACATGAAGGGGCGCTTCATTAACTTGCTTTCCTCTGCCTTTCTCTGGTTAATAGTGAAGTTGGTCTACTCTCTTATGCTTACTGAACATTCCTCTTTCTTCTGCACTGAACTGCAGAATTTCATAGCTCTTGTCTGTTTCCCACTGGGTTAGAGTGTTCTCTTATTAATCTGCTTTATGCCTTATGGACAGGTAATCTTATGTCTGTTTTAAAAAAGGGTTGCAAATATTTCTTGGTTGAGCACATTTTGGTTGGCTTTTTAAAAATGCCTTTATCATACATTGCTTTAAAATTTTTAATATCAAACTTACCTATGCTTCTTTCCTTTATGACATATATTTTGCATCTTAGCTTAAAAATTCTTTCCTGCAACAATATTAGTCTTAGGGAAAGTCTTAGCACTTTTGTTCTGAAATGCCCAGTTTGCTTTTTATACACTTAAGTCTTCTAATTCATTTGGAATTATGTATGTGTGGGTCTTTATCGAATTAATTAAAACTCTAATTTTACCTTATAAAAATAATCAATTTATCTGTCCTAGCATTGCCTATGAAACACATTAACTTTTTTGTATTGTCTTAAAATGTCACTTTTGTCTTGAGGCACTATTGTGTGGGGAAAGGAAAGAGAGACAGAGACAGGGACAGAGACAGAGAGAGGGAGGGAGGAGGGAAAGGGAATTTCTGCGCTCTGTCCTCTGCTGTATTTGCCTACCGTTGTGCCAATACCACTTTATTTGCTTTAGCTCTATAGCAGATCTTGTTATCTGAGGTGGTAAATTCTTCTTCCTTTCCTTCTTATTTCTTCATCTTCAAAATTATCTAGGTTATTCATTGTTTCATTCTTCATATATATATGTGTGTGTGTGTGTGTGTGTATATATATATTATATATATATGATATTTCAGAAGCTCATTAACATCAGTACACTTGTTAAGCTCCATGAAAAAGCCTCCCAGTGTTTTTATGTTAATTGTACTGAATGTATAGATTCAGTGGGAGAAAGTGATTCACTTTGTCTTTGTTGAGAAAAGTATACAACCTAAAATTCAAAGGGTAATGACTAAAATATATAGACCTGGAAAATATCATTTCTGAAAAGGTACAAAAAAGTAAGTAAAGTGAACAGTTTGGTAAATGGACATCTTTACACTCATATATGAGTGTAAAGCCCTGTGCTATTATATTTACTATTTTATTACCACCTGCACCTTGCCAACTCTACAAAAGACCAGTTAAAATACAGTTTTGGAGTAAAAGAGGCAAGGAAAAATATTGTAAATTAGAAGAACAAATATCACAAAAGAAGAAAGTCCAAGGTAGCAATAATCATAATTGTAAATGAACCAAATGCTCTGGTTAGAAGTTGGAGACCCTAAGGAGGAAACTTGGAAGTCCACCCACGGGCTGTCAGCAAATGCTACCCGCCATGTAGAAATGGGAGCTGCATCCGGGCTTCCACAGCTTAAGGTACAGACAGGGTGACAACTGTCCTGCTTTGTTCAGAGCCAAGAGGGACCCCTGAAGCTGAGACTTTCAGACTTGCACTAGGTCATCTAGGGTTAACAGGAGGATGAGCCACCCTAAGCAGAGGTTACCACTCAATTCCAAGCAGAGACAGACAGCTTTTAAGTCACGGCGTTGCCCACGATGACTTCTTCACGTCATCTCTTCCCCAGAGGCAGCAGCACTCGCACCGACCCCGTTTTACCCCCGAACCGCGCTCCCGGCCCTGCAGCATGCCTCCATATAATGCTTCCAACTCCCCTTCAGGCAGCTTCTCACCTGTGTGTTCCTTGTGCATCCACCCATTTTATTTTGTTGTATTTTTGCAGCATTGTCTAAGACTTTGCAGCCGGGGACCATCACTTTCTCTTCCTCTGCCATCTCTCCCCTGACGGAACTCCACCCACAGCGAGACGTCACCAGCCTGCAAGGCTTGGGACAAGGCAGCTGGTGAGACTAGTTCTGAGCCATTCGGGATGATAGAGCACAGGGTCCGCCAGACAGCAGACTCGGTGATTCACCATTTCTATAAATTATTTTTAAAGCTATGCTGTATGCTAGAAAATGTAATTATTGTTTAGTGAAACAGATACAAGAAATTCTTCTTTATGGCTTTGGCAGCCGAGAAAAATCATGCAGACGGTTTGGCATGGGATGCAGAAGAGACGGGATGTGTATATTATCAGGCCTGGTTGTGCTGGGAATGGCCATGATGCCCTCTCAGGCTGATCACCTCATGCTATGGGTCATGTCCACATCCTGAAATGCTGGTGGATGAGGAAAATGTGACCAGAGATGGCAAAGACCAACACACAGTCTTTAGAGTGAAGAAAAGTCCTTTTTCTGGGCAAGACCAACACCTGCTTATTTAGAATATTTAGACTTTGGCTTCTGTCTACACAGAGGGACCAGAGTTACCCAATGGAGCAGAAGCAATATCTCACTGTCCTAGAAATTTTAAAGAAAGGAACAGAAGTCTTGAAAACACAGTAAATTCTGAAAAAATAGTATTTCTGAAGCCTCAGAGACTTCCTCGTGAGAGATAGTAAATTTAGAGGAACATATTTTCTTTTTTGCTCTACTCGATCATTCTACCTATTCTTATACATTGCTTGAACGTGCAAGCACAGAAGACAAATATTTGGAACCATAAACATCGCTTACCATTGCCCCTACATCTGGAAGAGAGGACCACACGCTTCGAGATGGCATGCACTACTAGGTATTCAGGAGGTGACTTGGCTACTGACACTGGGACAACTATGTTGGTTATGAACTTGACAGCCATTTTCTCAGATTTCATTCAGGGTTTTTTTTCCCCCTGTGGTCTACAAATTCCTGGTTCATCTGGGCCAATCATCACTGGACCATTTGTCTTTCCTGAAACTGGGGAGACCAGAATGAAGTCTCCCAGTAAATCCTTCCCTTTTCTTACAGAGACAAATGATAATGAACCATCCTCTCACTTGGCTGGACTGTTTTATTTGCCAGTGATGATTTTGGCTAGGATAGTCATCTTGCACATTTGAAGGTGAGCTTGTCACAGACAGGGCCACAGAATAGCAGAAAGATGAAAGAACCCAGGTCTAGATGTGCTAGAGTTGCCTTACTGAGCCACTCAATACTAGGATGTAAGATCATCAACATCCTTACTGTTGAAGCCAGATGAATCAAGATGTGTGTCTTGGTTGCTTTGCTCTTGTTGCTGAGACAAAATACTTGATGCCTGGAATTAAGAAAAGAAAAGGTTGCAGGCTGTGGAGGTTTCAGTCCATATTCAGCTGGCTCCAAGGCAGAGTGGCACATGGCAGAGGGCAACAGTTCATGGCTACAGAAGACAGCAAAGGCAACAAGAGAAAAAATAGGAAGAGCAGAAGAGAGCAGCCTCTTTCCCTCTCTCATATTCTATGCAGGCTACCCGTCCCAGGGCAGGTATAGCACTCACACCCATAATCCCAGCATTGGACCTCAAATCAATCAAAAACTCTAGAAGCTCGCCCCATAACTGCATGAGGCTTTGGGGGACATCTAGACAAACCATATCAATGTGTTATGGTTTATATCCCAAGTCATCTTAACTGATACAACAGTGAACTATGGAAGTTTTGGCCTAGTCCCTGCTGTTCTGGCCCATGTACAAATTGCAGGCCTGAAGATGCCAGGATTCCAGACACCCCTCTCTTCCCAGACCCTCTGGGGGGTGGGCAGGAGGAAGAGAGGTGAGGAGGCTGGAGGGTCTGACATTAGGACTATTTCTAGGACTCTAGCTAAGGCACAAATTCACTTACCCATTTCAACAGACCCTTCCAACTCCGCTGGAGGTGTCTACAGGCTGGCAACCCAATGTTCAGGCTGCTGTGGTTTAATTAGTAATAGGTCCCTTGCCTGCCTCAAAAGTACAGAATCCCTCTTTTTTCCCCTTTCTCTTGAGATACAAACACTGTCCAAGATGCTTTGCTCTGCAGGAAGGAAGGCAGGTTGTGGAAAATGTGTTTGTTTGGCAACTTTAGTCTGGAACACTATGGGAACCTAAAGGGTTGAGCTGTGCGTTTTATAATTTATCCCTTTTCCTGAGTGAATAGAAGCACTGTATGCACCTAACTGCCCTCAGAGTAATTTAAACTTTCATTTTGTTCTGTTGGTGGCCAACTACCCCAGACTCCCAGCTGGGACACTGGGCACGTGCAAGGCAGGTCTGTGGGTCTGGCACAGTGTGGCAGGGCAGGTGTCAATGGAAGACCAAGGACTTACTTGGGATTTCTCTCCTAGGAAACTCACGCTCTGAAAATGAGTGCCAAAATGGAAGACTACTGGGAGAGAACAAAACGCCTCCCCTCCTTCCCACCCTCACTCCATCTGGTCTGATTGCTCCCATAGAAAGTGACTGTAAGGGGGGATTCCAGAGGTGCCCCTCTGTCTCAATTCAACTGCATTTAGTTTTGTAAAAACACAAAGACTCATCTTAATCTTGGAGGTAAAGTAGGAAAGGAATATTCCAGAGCCTAACAGTATGCTTCAGATTGCAGCCAGGAATTATTTACAGAGACTCAGAAAATGCCATGCCACCTGACTGCCCCTGCTGCCACCTAACTGTGGTCATAGACACGCCCAGGCTTCTGATCTACAGGATTCTGGATCTCTGGAAAAAGCGAGGAGAGTGGAGGATGAATTTCCCATTGGTTATGAATTTCCTCCACCAATAACCGGACGGACTCCATGGGGAGGAAAGTAGGGAAGGGGCTCTCCTGCTTTCTGGTTCCTGCTTTTGTTTGTGTTGGCCCTCATCAACTGCCCTGCACGTTAGTCACAACTAGCTGGACTCCAATAAAATGGTTGGGCTTTAGAAATCAAACAAAAAGACAATCACCGAGAAATCAGATTTTAATCTGCAATGATGAAAGTTGCTTTGTTAGAAAAATAAAAAGTGTTAAGAAGCTGTTTCTTCTAAGGCTCCTAAATGGGTGTTTGCTGGCACACACAGGTCTGGGGCTGTTTGCACTGAGTCATGTACAATCCTTGGCATGTGGAAACAGGCTATACTTTCTTGGGTTTCAAAGCTCTTGCAAGTCAGAAAATGAGGACAATTCCTTGCTCCAGTCTGGAAGAACTGAGGCTTTCCTTGTCAATGGTCAAGGTTCAAAATAATACAAACCTGACTTTGGTGGACCCCAAACACCAGCCCCACATGAAGGAAATGAGGAGAGGAAGGTAGCACAGGGGACCCTGTCAGTGCAGGAAAAATTGCAATGTGTGTCACACTGTCATTTTACAAAGTGACTTTTTAAAATAAAATAAATAATTAAATAAATAAGCCAGGAAAACTCCAGGGACACATTAATGCCTCAACCTGGAGCAATAAAGCTGTGTTAGTAACACTTGCCATTAGCTGCCATCTGCTGTTTGCAATTGGGCGTAATCTTTATGTCCCCTTGACAGTTTGGCTCTGTGGCTTGGTCCCTGGAGGAAACAAAGTCCCCATCTTGGTTACCGCGTTTAGGGCTACAGATCCTTTGCTTAGCTCTACACTTCTCAGGGCCCTGAGCTCAGTGACTGACATTCACTTTTCCATTCAGGGCTTTTAAGATTGCAGATTGAATTAGAGAAATTTTGCCTGATGTGTTTCCTTCCCTGGTTGGTATGCACTGTTCTTGTCAGCATCTTCTGTGCATGACAGAAGTAAGGTGTGGCTAGAGCTTTAGAGTTAGGGAACTAAGAAAGCAACTTTCTTATTTTGTTCTGGAAAATGAAGAGAGCTCTCTGTCTGATTTGAATTCTTCCAGTGCACCTGCATTTATCTCCCATTTGAACTTGTACTTTTGCACTATGTAGTAAATATAGTCTTTTTGTACACCAAGAACAAACTTGTTTCCTCTTTATAGTGCTGTGTATTAAGAAATCCCTAAAACACACAGCAAGGAAAATGTCAGAGCCGGTAATGTGTGTCCTGACAATTTGGTGAAGCACTCTTATGCAGATAAAAATGTGGAGCAAATGGAAATGCTGTTAACACTCTGAGTGCATTAGGCCCACTGTTTTCTACTGTCAGATGTGCTCTTTCTGCATAGGAGGAGGACGGCTGGAGTAGAGAGTATGGAGTGGGTGAAGTCTGAATGCTTGTGTTTGTCATCTTCTTTTCTCCATGGCTGTCTTCCCCCCATCAGCTTCTCTGTGGTGACTCAGAGCCACAAATGCACTTGGAATTTTCTACAATGGTCTTTTCTGGTTTTGAACAACACAGGCTGACTCCTGCCTCACCTTCAAGGGGCTGTGTGTCCTAGCACAGAAATAGGACCGAGAGCTCTGCAATGTATGTCATAGGGTGTCTGATTGCTTCGTTAGTCTCTGCTCAGGGGGCAGTGCTCTCTGACCCCTCAAATCATGGCTATTGATGCTATTTCATCTTTGTCTTGTGTCTCCTGGTATCCACTGTGAAGGAAAATAGGATGATAAGGAAACAGAGTGGGCCTTGCTCAGCCTCTCAGATGTACTTTCTCTCTCTCACACTTTGTACTCTCCTCCTAACCAGCGGGTGGTAGTTTTCCCTTAATCACAAAGAATCTTGCAACACATGTACTTTCCATTTCCAATGGTACTAACAGTGACCATATCACTTTGAATCCACTCAGAGCACTTGCACTCTGCTGGGAAGAAATTGCTCTAGATAAGGGGATGCACCGCCTTGCTCCCTCCTTTCCTCCCCTCTCCTCCTCTTTCGCTCCTTCCCTCCTTACCTTTTCTTTCATCTCCTCTTTCTCTGCCTCCTTCTTCATCATCTTTGTAATCTTAGATTGGCCCTGGACCTCACCGGGTCCAAGCCCGCAGAGTGCGCTGGTGTGCAGATGGTCTGGAGGACTCCACAAGGGCAATGCATATAATTCTAGAGGGAACCCCTGCTCCAGGGGTTTGTATTCTTTGGACAGATTCTAATACTATATACTTTTCCTACAGATATGTATGATTCAAGGGTCAGAACTTTACTTCTAGTTGTATATCTTCTGTTCATTTCAACAACATGAAGGACATGCCTCTAGAACAACTTTGATAATGGGAATTGCAATTCTGGGGGTATATACACTCTACTCTGTGAAGGTAGGGATAGTAACTTGCCATTGTTTAGAGCATTGCTCGGGTCCAGGAGTGTATTGTGTTGTTGAAAATCAGTAATCATAATCCCAAGAGAGGATCTGACCTAGTTAGTGTTCACGGCTCAGCATCAAGCATCACATTCAATCAAGGTCTTCATTATGAGCATAAGGCCTCCCTCTCATCTTCATCATTACCTTTGCCATCACCGTCATCCACGTCCTCACCACCACTGCTATCACCACCATCACCACCGTCCTCACCACCACCACCGTCATCACCACCACCTTCATCATCACCATCACCACCGTCATCACCATCACCACCGTCATCATCACCATCATCACCGTCATCACCACCTTCATCATCACCATCATCACCGTCATCACCATCACCACCATCATCATCACCATCATCACCGTCATCACCACCTTCATCATCACCATCATCACCGTCATCACCATCACCACCATCATCATCACCATCATCACCGTCATCACCACCTTCATCATCACCATCATCACCGTCATCACCATCACCACCATCATCATCACCATCATCACCGTCATCACCACCTTCA